>PVIH01027465.1:0-16903 GCA_004025045.1 Sigmodon hispidus | reverse complement strand
GGCTGGGATAAAGGCACTGAGGCCTCTAGCCCCCTCCTGACCTCTGGGCGGGGTCCGAATCCGCCCCTCTGAGACCCCAGCAGTTGGTTCGCTCAGTTCGAGGTCGTGGCGGGGTTTCCCTCAGCAGGAGCCGTGGAAGTGGTCAGGGACAGCGTCCACCTGCCCCTGCCCCAGAGAGCGCTGGGATTCTGCAGCCAGCACTGGGTCCCGGAAGTGGAACCAGCAACAATGGGATTAATTATAGATTTATTAAAAATTATATTTTTAGATTTATTCAATTTTGAGTCAGCTTTTACTGATTTTTAGAGTTCCATTAAGCTTATAAGAATGGAGCACTGTGAAAAGCAATTATCTGGGAAGATTGTATTTAGTGTTAATTGAGTTCAAAATTTTTTTGTTCTAGTAATTATAGCTTCTACCTGTGAATAATTAGTCTACTAAATTCACACGAAATTTGTAAATTTACTACATTGTTTTTTCTATTGCTTGTGTTTGAAAAGATTGTTCCTCCAGTATTTCTAATTTGTTACTATGTTTAAAGCTGTTTTCTTTTTAATAATTATTCTAAAAAATATATTTGAAAGTTTTATTTTATTTTATATGCCAACTACAGCTTCCCTTTCCTCCTCTCACTCACCCCAGATTCTCACAGTTCTTCCCCACATTCAGTCCTCAGAGAAGGTAAGGCAACCCATGGGGAATCAACAAAGTCTGGCATATCAAGTTGTAGCAGGGCAAAGCTTCTTTCTCCCATAACAGTCTGACTGAGCAAGGTTAGGGAATGGGCTCCAAAAAGCCAATTCATGCACTAGGGATAAATTCTGGTCCCATAGCCCCACAAACTTCCTAAGCCATACAACTAGCATGCAAATTTAGAGAACATAGTTCAGTCTCATGCAAGCTCCCCAGCTTTCAGTCCAGAGACAGTAGCTTGTGTCAGCTGTCTCTGTGGATTTGTCCATAATGTTCTTGACCCCTTTGCTAATATAACCCCTCTTCCCTCATTTTGACTAGACTAGGAGCTCAGCCTAGTCCTTAGCAGTAGATTTCTGCATCTAATTCCATAAGTTGCTGGATGAAAGTTCTTTGATGATATATGGGTGAATTTAAAATGTTGATAAGTTAACAATAACTATAAATCATAAACATGACTTAATAAGGGTGATAATACCAATAAGATTGCTACACATATATTTACTTTGTGTTCAGCTTTCCCTCTGAATTTTTTTTTCCATCCCTGTATATCCTTATTCAAGGTCCCTTCCCCCTCCCGCCACATCAGGTCATGTTTTTCTTCTCTAAAACTCCATATCCCCTCCCTGGGCAGGCAGCAGACTAGTCCTTGGGGAGAATATTGTCATGGTAGCTTCAGATTTCAAGACTTGTGGATTATATTTTTGAAGTGCATGCTATCTTTATCAATAAGTACATACCTTCCACATCAGTCTTTCTTAGAGGGTGGAAACAAAATTACTAGACAATGACATTAGTGTACAATCTTTTGACATTCTCTTTGAAACCAAAATTAATGACTCAAATGAGGACATTTTATGTTCGTGTTGGGATTTTGTTCCATAGTCCTTGGAAATGTCCTTAAATTACCTTGGAGAGGGCACTGTCAGTCCAGATTTGAATAGTTCATTAAATATCTATGCATATTTATATACTAATTTATGTACATTATAGGTATTTATATAAATAGTTAATAGTATGATTCTGAATGACTTTTTCAGACATTCTTACCATTAATTTATTTTTTTTCCTTATTTTGGATTTATTCTCCCTCCTCAAACTAATTAGGATCTCTCCTTTTGGCCATTTTTCTGATCAGATTGATCAAATTACTTGGACCCTGCTACCATTCTTTCTATTGCTCCCTACCTCACAGTGGTCCCACAGACATTTCTGGTTTCTATAGTTACTCAATCTTTTTATTTACATCTATAGATATTGAAAAGAACCTCAGATGATTAAGAAAATGTGACATTTCTTACTAGGTCTAGGTTACCCTAGTAACTCTAAAATTAAAAAGACAAATATATGTCTCTCTGTGTGTACATACATACACACATATGTACTACTTTTTTAGTCAGAAAAAATATCTAGAAAATTTTTTATATTTTATGGTCTTAATCATTGAAAATCTAAACAAACTACCTATCTTACAAGTACTTCCAAATTCTGTGAAGTATATAATAGTCATTGGTTATTTCTTTGTTATTTTATAGCAATATGACATTTATTATTTTATTAGTTTAAATGTATGATTATATTTAATTAATAATATTTTTAATTTTTCTCTCTTTAGGTAGATAGGTCAAAGGCATCTCTGTGTATTAACAGAAACAAAATTTTTGCATTTTAAATAACAGAATTCAGCTCAATGTATTAGAACTTTCCAGGAAGATGGAACTGTATAATAAAAGATGGGGATATATAGAAACATGTGGTGATATATTATATTTTTAGTAAAAATAGTCTGAAATACAGGACAGAGCAACCCATAGAGCCAAGTCATGAAGATCAAGAATGGTGACCCAGGCCTTTAATCCCTATGAATTTCTGTGAGTTGAAGACAGAAGAGAGCCAGATAGTGGTGGCATACATTTTTAATCCTAGCACTAGGAAATGAGATAACAGGGGAGAAAGAGGAGAAAGGAATTCAGCTTTATCTGATACTTCCCTTTTTGGTTGAGGACAGAGAGGTTAGAAAGGATTCATGAAGAGTGTGATGGGTGACAAGTGGCTTCATTTGTTTCTCTATATTTCTGATATTTCAACTTTTCTCCAATATCTTTGCAGCCACCAGCACAGAGTGGAGCTACTTCTGGCCAGAGTCATTACCCATTTTCCATACCCCAGGTGTTCCACTCAAAGTTAGCCTCCTGCCAATTCTGTCTTTCAGGCAATGTTTTTCCTTACATGTTTCTTCTAAAAACTCACTGGGGTAATTTTTTCAGAAAATAGCTTTCCTCTCCTGGCAGGTTGGAATTTTTGAACTCCCTCTCTAGACTGGTACTACACTAGATAGCTTCCCTATTTCAGAATCATCTGAGTCATCAGTGACAGCAAATTTGGTGAGTCAATTGGAATTTCTTAAAATAGGGAATTAGTTTACGACAGAGATAGAGCTGTTTTCATATCACATTAAAAACCAAGAAAACCTTAACATGGAAAGAATTTGGTCTTTGTTTGATAATAATCTAGAAAGTTTGAAAATGGAACCATTAAAAGCAAGGATAATAATATAGATGTAATTGCTATAATGTGTATTTTAAATATCTGTTTGATCATTCTTATTATAGTACTAAAAAAGTTGATTGATATGAGTGTCAAATTGGTTGATATGAGTGCCAAGATACAAATATTAGAAAACTTTGTTTAAACAGATTATAAAGGTATTCAGATGTTGACAGAGTGTGGAGGACCAATCTCAAGATTGCATTATAAAGTTACAGAAAAACAGCCTAAAGCTTTCAAACAGTGTATAGCAGTATTAGAGGCTAGACCTCAATTACAATGGAGGGCTTGGTATAAGGATTAAGCTTAAACAGTAGAATAATGAAGTATATCTTGAGGAACTGAAATCTTTCAAGACAAACTTCTTAGGGAGAGAGATATTACTAATGTAACAAACAATCTTTATATGACGGCCACAGTCTGAATTTATACTTAATGGAAGCTTTGAATGCTTGGGATAGAATGGAGAAAGTAGAAAATAAAATCAAATTATTTACAAAAGTCATTCAAGGCCCCACCATAAAAACCTTTACTAATTTCTTACGAAGTTTGACTTCAGTGGTAATAAAATTGTACCATATTCAGAAACTAGGCAAATAGTTATTGAATTTCTGGCTTTTAAAAATGCTAACACACAAGACAAAACGATAACTAGGTCATTAAAAGCAAGATCAGCTAGATCTAGGATACAATTAATGTGAAATCTCATAACTGTGATGATAAATAGAAAAAATTATTTCTAAACATTTAAAACAAAATCAAGATACCAAATGTTATAACTGTAGAAAACAAGGCCACATAAAAAGGGACTGTAAACAAGATATTCCCCAAAACAATGTTTTTGCAAGGAATAACTGCAAAAGAATGGCCCTCCCTTCTGGACTATGCAGAAGTTGTGGCAAAGTCAGGCATTAGACTAAACAATTTATCAATAAGTAACAGTCAAGGTAATCTTTAGCCTTTGCTATCATAAAATACCTTTGGCAGACTTCTACCAGCCCCCATATCAAATTCAGTTTAGTGTCATCCCATTTTCATGAAGAAAAGCCCTTCTCAAAGTAATTAAAGACACTAATATCTTTTAAAAATATTATTTTTTAAAACATATTGCTCTAGATAATAGAAGTGCTATAGAGAGAACAAAAACTCAGGAGAAGTCATAAATCAAAAATGATAAAGGTTAGAATGGGAACATCTCCCAAAGTTAGGGTTGGAAAGAATTTTGCTTTTGTTTCTGATGGTGATAAAAGATATGGATACCATTAAAATTAATAAACTCTGGATTTGAGCAGGAGAAACGTCTTGATAAGAAAAAATGATGGTGCATCCATCAAAGTAACAATTTTCATGCTGTAAGAATTACCACCAAACAAGAGTTGGGGCAGGGTTCTGTTCATGTCTTTTTAGAAAACTAGATATGCCCATCTTCAAGAAGTAAAAAGATTTTGGCCAGATAGATGCCTACAGCAGAAGATAAGGCTATCCAAAAAAATTTACAAGCAAAGAAAAATTAGACCTACTGGTAGAAAAATAATCTACAGGATAAAATCTCACTGCCCAGCGTCTATATTTCTTTACTTTGAGGAAAAGCTGATGTCCCAGTACAACTGAAAATTAAAACTGGCTTTGAAGTTGAAGTGTGGCTATCTCCTCCTCTAAACCCAAACCTGCTTGTTAAAGTAGAATGTGTCATATCAGAAGAGCAACGTGATATGGGACAGAAGATAAACCAAAATTAAGAGATTATTTTATTACTACTCATTTCATGATTTTTAGTAGGAATTTTATATTACATTTTGTGAGATTCATATATTTATTTATATTTAAACTTTTTGTCATGATACCAATGATCTTATAAAGTACTAATTATAGAAAAAAAGCCTCTTTCTAGCTTCCTGTACATTGTTTTGCATTTGAGTCATTAGTTTTCTACTGTGAAACAGGTCAATGCCTAACTGTAAAAGGTGGATGGAGCCCTACAACAATGACTTCATATGGGCTATGATACTGAAACTAGGCTGACCTGACAAACACCAATCTGGGATCACCTTTAGACTACTAACTGATCAGGATAGTTTTGAGGCAGCTAGTTTAGATGAATCTAGCCAGGACTTGAGATAAATGCTACCATTTTCCACTATGCAGAGATTGGACAACAAATAATACAGCTACTTACACCAGGACTTGATAATTAACCCAAATATTACTTTTCAGGATCTCCTAAAGATCCTGTTGCCCCGAGATAGCAGGGAGGAAATTAAAGAACATGACACCAACATTTCCAAGAGGTAGAGTAGATTATGTTTGGTCTTTCAATGAATTATGGATAATTGTCATTAATTAGGATGAGAGATCACAAATAGTTATTGGGTAATTATTAGAAAAAGACTGAACAAGGGAGAATAAATTAATCTATTTTTAAAGCAACTACAACTTTTAAACTATATTGGATTTGATTTTTGTATATTGTATACAAATTGTGTATATTGATATAAAGTTGATAATAACTTTGCTACTGAACATATATTTCCACACTTTTTCAAGGTATTGTACCTATTCAGCTCATTTAACAATGTAATACAAATTTCTAGTTTTCAAAAGTAATTATTGTAAACTATTTAGAATATAAAGAAATATATTTGTCATCAAACTTTGTGTCAAATATGTTTTCAAGGTTAAAAAAAGATATATTTTAGATACACAGGTCACTTTCAAAAACTTAGAGATTTACAGAATATGGCCTAAAATATTTTAGTAATATAGGTTTCTTTTATTTTTATGATAATGAGACATACTTGCTTCTGGCAGCATTATTCTACTTCCAAGAAGATGAAGATCATCAAAGAATCTCTATATGGAGTTTACTTTCTTTGTGGCAAAAGTTAGCATTGGTCAAAAGACTGTCCTTGCTTTGACTGCTAACAGTGTGCTGTTCAAAATTCATAAGCAGGACACACAGAAAGAACTGCCAAGCCTTACTAGAATAAGGTAGAAAGGTCTTTAAGAATACCTACCATCTCAGAGAAGTCTGTCAGATATGCTAGGCCTTTAGGCTGAAGATAAATTTCCCAATGTTGCAGAGGTACTTTATGTGACTGTCTAGGGAGCCAGCTGTTTTAATCATTTTTCACATTTTTGGAAGTCTCTTGCTTGCACTTTCTATTTTTTTTAGTTAATATTATTTCCTTCTCTTGTCTCTGGAGGAGTTGATATTGCTATAGCTATAGTTACAGTTTCAGAAAAAAATACTCATTAAGAGGTGTAAAGTGTATAAGTTTGATAGACATCAAAAGGTAGTTTTCAGTTGCTAATGCAAATTAGTTAAAAAGTGAATTATATGCAATCTTTGGACTCACCAAAGTGGAATAAATAATGGAATTACTTCTTTGAATTTCTCAATTGTTAACGGACTGAACATAATTGATATAATTATTGTTTGTATATATTTATATAGTTACTTAACCTATTATATATAAATGTTTATACTAGCTATAACTTTTTATTTTGTCATAAAAGTATATATGTGATGATACATTTTATATTTAATAAAATAGTCTGAAATATCAGAGGAAAAAAAATCACCCACAGAGCTAAGCTAAGACTGTTAGAGAGTTGTGACCTGTGTCTTTAATCCTATCACTTGGAAGGAAGAGATCTTCTGCTTCTTTGTCAGTCCAAGGCTGAACAGTGGCAAGTGGTGGTGGCATACATCTTCAATTCTATCACTAGGAAAGTTGAATCAGGAATTGAGAATACTGGAAAGATTGTGGAAAGAAAGATAAAACAGGTGAAGACAGAAGGTCTTCTTTTTGCCTATGTGTCCAGTGAGTTGGAGAATTTGTAGAAACAAGCCTAAGGAGTTTGCTGGGTGAGAAGTGGCCTTGGTTTGTTCTTCTATCTCTCTGATGTTTCTGCCTTTCTCCAATATAAGGCTTCAGGCTTTTATTATAATAACAAATACAATTTGTGCAATAGATCCAAACTTATTTATTATGGGACTGTCTGTTATGGTACTGAAAACTGAGATTGGCCAGTGCATGCTGCATACAAATGGAAGATCCCAGAGTAGCCATTACATGCCTTAGTTCAATTCTAAAAGTCCAAGAAATAGTAAAAGAGTGGTGAAAAAAGGTAATGTGAGTCTTGAAGATCAAAGGCATGAATTTCTTCTGCTCAAAAGTAGCAGAGGAGCAAAATGAATTAGAGATGAGACAGAAGACTTGTGCAGTGGGTTGTAGGACTAAGATGTCATCCTAACTCCATTAGTATAAAATAGGCAAATTTGTCCTTTTATCATTTTTTAAATAACATTTCAAAAAATATTATTTTATTTTATTAATACATTAATGTACATTACAGTAAGCTAATTTATGTGCTGATTTAATATTTAATTATATACCTTCTGGTTGAGACAGCTGAATATCATTTTGTCTGAGGGTTTCTAGACAGGGAAATAAAATTGAAAATACAAGTTTCCAGAAGGGGTATTAGTATGTTTATGCTGTTCTTTCTGTTTGGGAAGAGTTCTTTGTTATTCCCTTTACACACAAACTGTTCTGAGGAATTCTACAATACTTAGTAGATTCCAAATTATGCCTATATTCAGTGTAATAAAATTAGAATTCAAATTAGACTAAATCAGTATACATCATAAAATATCTAACACTTAAGAACAATATTTTAAACATGTCTTCTAGAACTAGGCAGATATTTGCTTCATTCACAGTGGATAGTTTATTTTGGTAGCCTCCATCTTTGTTCTTGGGCTTAACAAGGACACTCATTTTAGCTCAGCCACCAGCTTCTCTTTCAATTTGTGTTTCATTTCAGTAATTGTTCCCCACATCTTCTTGTAAAGCAAATCTCATTTGATTACTAGACCAAATAAGCCTATTTGTGTACAGAACCCCAAAGGACTAAAATTTAATCCCTTGAGTACTTAACATTCTTGTGAGTCAGGAGCAAAGCTAAAGCAAATTGCTGATCTGAGGCACGAGTGCCTGAATTCGTGGATAGAGCTGACAGATATACTCTTTGTTCTATTAAAAGCTTTTAGGCACATTGTTTTTTCTTCTAGTAACCTCCAAGAGATACTGAAAGTGAACACATTTCAAGATACCAACAGGAAGAATTTAAGCTCATAGCAAGAACAAATTGATAGTCTCTGTCAACTCTTAAAACCTCAAATTTAAATGAATATGCTTGGCTGAAATATCTATGCATGCTGCTTATTCTGAAACAAAAGGACAGCATGAATTGGCTCTGCCTGGTATTTGTTTCCAATAATCTCTAGTTGTGGCTTCAAGCAGTAGGTCTTATATGATTTGCAGAGCCTTAGTTTGAGCTTTGTAGCGTTCTCAGATTTCTTTAAAGCTATGTTCATATTTATTTAATTTACTTCACTCTTAAAATGATAGACCAATACAAAAAGCATAGTCAGTATTTGGCATGGAGAAGTAACTAACAAAAAACAATTCAAGTTAGGCAAAATAAGAAAGTCAAGTGAACAAGCAGTTTTGTTAAGGCCTTCTGTGGAAAAGGACCAAATTCAGAGGTACTCTAAGAGATTAGGAGAGCTGGGTTTAATATATAAAGCAGTTTAAATGCATTTAATGCTTATTTTCAATGTGCTTACACAATACTATTTGAAACTGAAAATAAAATCAAGCCATGTTAATTACTTTTATTTATATTTTGAAAGGATATGTGAGCATAAATATGTGAACATACATCATTATGCTACCCTACTTCCTTTACCAATTCCCCAGAAACCCATCCAGGTATTTACTACACTACCTCAACTTCATAGTTACTTGATTGATTTGCAATAACTTTGTGTAACTCTATACTTTTCTGTTTTTCCAAGATTCATTTTCAGTGGTATTGCTAGATGAATATAAAAGCATCCTTATGTTTCTTGAATTATATGTGGGCTTTCTTGTATTTTTTAATATTGATTATTCTTATGTGCATACACACATGCATGACTATCCACATATACCACAATGAGTGTGTGGAGGTCGGGGGTTATGAAATTGCTTCTATCATTCTACTTTCTATATATAAGGATCAAACTAAGGGGGATGGGGCAGGCTTATTTATAAAGCAATTTTCCTGCTGGGCGATCTTGCTATCCCTGGCTTTCTTGTTTATCTCCAAAGATCAAATTGTTGAAGGCAGAAATAGCTGCCATATGAGGTCTCAGAATATTGGACAATGAGGTGGGGCAGCACAGTCTTCAGCCACTGTGTCAAGAATTAGCGATTCATGCCATCCTCCTTCTGTGCTTTGATCTTATATCTCATTGATTATGTTTTTAAAACTGTGGGTATTTTGCTAATAAATGCATTATTTTTTCATATGTGTTGGCTTAATTTTACAACTATCAATTGTTTTCTCAAATGTCTTGGCTTATCTAATTTTATGCTGCATTAATCACCATGGGTATGATAAATGGTTAAGTTCCAAAGTAAACTAGCTGAAGCAAAATTCAAGATAAAATAGTGGTTTCTATATCTGCTCCTTACCCCTAAGTCTCTTGCACTTTGCTGTTGCAGCATTTCACTTTTCTCTGAAGCTCTTTGATTTTACTCTGCAGGTTAGTTTTTCTTCAGTGTAACAAAGAGGACTCCCATAATCAAATCCATGTTCTGAAATGCCTATTTTATATTCCTTGGAAAGCAAGAGAAATTTTCTTTCTATCATCTCCTCATATCAATCCCAGTAAAGGATTGTACTTCCTTGACCACATGCTTAGGGTGGATCATGACCACATTTCCCAGGGCAACAGGAAAGGACATGGCTGAGAACAGAAAAGGAGAATGAGAAAATTTTCAAGACATGTCTCCTCACAAAGAAATCAATAGACCTTTTCTAGGACTTTTTTTCCTTTTTAAATTTTATTATTGAATATCCTATAATAAACCATCCTATATGTTTAGTTCTTTTCTCACCTTAGGCTATGTGGCAGGCATAACTTTCCCTTTCTCTCATGAGGAATAAAGCAATGATCAAAGCACTACATCTAGGATGCTGCTGCAGGGTGACTCACCTAAAAGTTATCAAAAATGATACATGGATTCAGAAACTCAGTGTGAAAGTTTGAACACATTGAAGACTCCATTTCTTCACTTTTCAAATAGAAGTAATAAAGTTAATATTTGCTACATCATAGTTGTGGGATACATTCCAAAATTCATGTTTTAAAAGTTTAGCAGTCAAACTAGCTTTGCAAATAGTGAGAGACTTTAAAGAAGTGATGTAATATGAAGTTTCTTGCCTGGACTTTTCAGCCTAAGCCTGAGGTTCAGACCCACTTGCAGCCCAGCTGTCACTTAACCCCCAAATAATCACATAAAACCTTATATTAATTTCATGCTCATTGGCCTATGGCTCAGGAATACAATTTGATAACTCTTAACTCTTAAACTAAACCATGATTCTTATCTCATTTAGCCATGTAGCTTGGTACCTTTTCTCAAAGTAGCAATGTTGTTTTCCTTCCTCTGAGTTGGCTGGTATCTCTTTCTGCCTCTTCCTTTTTCTAAAGGTTTCTTAGTCTGGCAGCCCCACCCACAATTCCTGTCTGGCCTCTGGGCAATAAGCATTTTATTAAACCAATAGAAAGGACAAATATTTAAAACGTACCAGAATATATTCCCCCAGCAAGCTGGACACTAGGATGGATGGGAGGTGCTCAGGACAGTTGTAGGTAAATCTTCACAGGCAACTGTAAAAAGATTTTCTCTCTGTGTTCTTTAAACATATGCTCTCTCCTTTTCTATTACATCTTTACTTTCAGTTTGGTGATTTAGTTATGAGATATTTCCCTCAAATTACCTATAAGATCCAAAGAACTGAACAGTCTCTGCTGTTAAACTCTTATATATCTAGATTAAATGATCCCTTTTTCTTTATTAAAATGACATGCCTAAGAAGTTTAAATTTAGTAACAGAGGCAGATGCATTGCATTTCTTTGTAACAACAATTCAATAACTAAATAAGTATTAGGGCTATAGAATAGTGACTAGTATATAGTAAAATTATAGTAGCATTAGCTATACTAATAAGCATTAATAGCTATAGCATAGCATCTGATTTTTTTTATATGTTGATATGTACTATTAGTCACGTTTCATCACTGTGGTAAACACCTTCAGGGAACATTTTATAAAAACAGAGATTTACTTTCAGTAAGAGATTTGGTGTTTGTTGTCCAATGTCATTTTGCTCCTTGCCTTCTGGCCACTGATAAGACTGAACAGCATGGTGGCAAGTGTAGTGAAATGAGACAACTCCTCTTTTTCTGGGAAGAAAGCAGAATGAAGCAGGTAGCAACTCTGGGCAGAGTATAATCTTCCAGGGTCTACCCTAAATCATCAACTTCCTCTGACTAGGTCTCACCCTCTGCTTTTAATCACTTCCCAACAATCTTATCATACTATAATTCAATGACTATCTTGACCCACTGATGAAGTTAGAGTATTTAGGGCCTAATCACTATGCCAAAGCCCATCAAATAATAATAATGATAGCAATAATTATAAAATCTAGAATGTATACTGTACACAAAGTTTTATGAATGATTCATCAACAATGTAACCTAGATATGAGGTCAAAATTACGGAAAGAAAATCTTAGAAATGGGTGGGCTTGAGAAGAATAACAAATGGGGCATCTGGGTCATGTATAGGGAGGAAGCACAGATCACAAGAAGCATTTGTCTTTGAATTGAGTTTAGTGTCCCCATTCCTACCAAAGTATGTCTTTACCTTTCCATAATCCATGTTAGAAATTTATACTAGATATCCTATATTAGGAGTGGTGTGTGTGTGTGTAAGTGTAGTGTATGTGATATGTTTGTGTGTGTGTAAACACTGTGCCTGCAATCACTATATAAATTAAATCAAAATGTTTTTAGTAAATGAATTGAAGGAACCTTACGATTTTATAAAACTGAAGGAACAATTCTGCGGTTTGTTGAATATACTACTTCTTGACTAGAAGTGGGGTATTTAACTCTAAATAACATAATTTTCACCAAAATACTGGCCTTTCATCTGAAAACATAAGAATTATACTGAACAAAATTACTTAAATCTGTAAATATTTCTGATTTCAATTGATGGAACTGTGACCTTAATGTGCCATCTTTGAAAATTAACTACTTTTGTTTAAAAAATTATAAAAAGATTAAGAGTATTTGCTTCTTTTGCATAGGACCTAGGTTCATTCTCAGGAATCACAGGTCTGCTATCAACTGTCAACTGTTTGTGGCTGTTTTCAGAGAACCAATATCTTCTGTCCAACAGAAACAGGCCAGGCATACACATGTTACACATATATGAATGCTTATACCTAGCATAAAATAAACATTTATATATGCAGAATAAAGTAAATAAATCTATTTTAAAAATTAAAAGAACAATAAGAAAACACATTCAACCAGAAGTCACAAGTTACCTTTTTTATTTTTATAGAATTAAGTCTCATTTTTATCCATGTAGCCCCTTGTTCAAACTCCCTTGCCACTCCCGACCACTTCCAGAAACTCTCTCTTCTCCTCATCTCATCTCCTCTCCGGAAAAGGCAGGAGGTCCCAAGGTGGCTTACTTCAGCGTCCACTCCAGGCAAGTCCAATTTCCTCATCCCAATATCAAAACTGGGTCGGGTGTTCCTCTGGAGGGAATGGGCTCCAAAGTGTCAGTCTGAGGTGCTTCAGATCCCTTTTTTAAAACATATAATCAGGACATGTATAATAACCAAATTTTTAGAAAATTTCTGTAACTATATTGCTTTCAGTAAATATGAATCATTTTTCTTCTTTCCTCATCATGATAACAAGTCGAAGCAAAATTGAGCATGCTTTCTCAAGGCAAAATAAGAAACGCAAGAAGAAAAAAAAGGAATATAGTAGAAAGGCAGGAAAATAATAAGGAAGAATGAAGAAGGGTTATAAAATTGTTTCTTAGTTTCAAAGTCCTTATCTATGTATCTATCAGTGAACTTATGGCTACGCATTTTCCTATTTACAGGATAAAACTTTAAGATCCATATTCCTTGTTAAAAATACTCATACTTGCCCTTTATTTCAGAATCTATAGTATGTAATATAAACATATTAGCCCATCTATTCTGTTGAATGGATATGCAATTACTTGATTACAGGTGTCATTTCCAAATGAGCCTCATTTCTTAGATTAATACTGATGATGTCAAATTTTAATGGTATTTTGAATGTTTAGAATTTTCAGTTTGGAGGCTGGAGAAATGCTTTGATGGTTAAGAGTATTACTGGCTGCTCTTCCAGATGACTCAAGATAAATTACCAGCATCACATTGTGACACCTTGCCATCTGTAATTCCAGATTCAGAAGATCTAATAATCTCTTCTGGTCTCTACAGGCACCAGGCACACATGTCATTCACAAAAATTCATGTAGGCAGAAAACCCATAAGCATAACATTATGAAAAGGATTTAATAAACATTTCCATTGTTAGATATTAAAAGTGATCCACTACTTTGCCACTGTCTATTTTCATGTGTAGAATGTAAGATAATAACCACAAACCTACTTACTCAATAAATGAATATGTGTAACAGAACAAAGTATGTTAAGTTATATAGCATTTTTCTAAAAATAGCCCCAAATATGTAAGCCTAATTAGTTATCAGCCTAATTGATTTAAATAAAATGCTGCATGTCCTTCCAATATAATAAAAAGACCTATGAATGGATTATAAAACCACCTCACAAGTGAAAGACTTTTAAGAACATCATAGCAACTCACCAATGTGCAACAGTGTTAAGAACTGTTACATGAGGTTTCAGAACAAGAAAATCACATTGGTGGTTACAGAAATGAGACACAGAAGCTCATAGTGAGCAAAATCCACATGTTAGAAATGTTAGAAACTCTTTCTGTTTCCAGAGGCAGTGGTTGTACAGATATTTATTTAAATATATGCTAACCATCTCTATATTTATCTAACAATTTCTTGCCAATAAATTATCCAAAATAGGCATTATTTTTGTATATTCAGGTTAGCTAATAAAATATCCCTCTCAAAAAGTATAATAAAACTATCAATATGTGTTGGAGGTAACCTTCATAAAGCAAGTTGGCTGAGAGTTGGAGTGCACATGTTTTAGAACATGTTATTCTGAATGCTTTGCAAATGTATATTTGAATGAGATTGGTCCAAATTTGAATCAATAAACTAAGGAAAGCTAAGCACCTATTAAAATTTAGTGCATCCAGTCACCTGAGGACCTGTTTACAACCATCATGGGGTTGATAGAAACTTCTCTTGCTTTAATATTTTCATTGGGACATTAGGTTTTTCATGCCTTTGAAGCTGAATGGAAACAATGTTTTTATCTAAGACTAGATCCTGCTGGTCCTTGAAGTGAAAGTTGAGCATCATGTCACTTATACCCAGACTTTCAGACTTAGAATGGTAATATACATTATTTCCCTGGGTCTGTAACTTATTTGTGAAAGACTTGAACCCCCTACCTTTCATAACTACATGAGGCCATTCTTTATTTTATGTGAAGCTAAGGGATACATATTTATGACATAAATACATAAAATGCAGTTTCATCAGACATTCTGGTTCAGGAGATATTCAAGATAATTATAAAATAATATTTTATTTCAGAAATATAACTAAACATTGGTCTTTCAGACTATAAGAATTTAATTTCTCTTCACTCTAGGATCATTTTGTGTGAAGGTTGATTTGTTTGAGAACCATACTTTAATTGGGCATGTACAGTTAATATCATGAAAAGGATTAATTTTGTATCTTCAGTTTAGAAAATTGTTATTTAGTCCTCCCTCTGTATTGTGGAAGCCTCAGCCATTTGTAAACTAATTTCCTCTGCACTGCTCTATTTTACCTGCTTTAAGCATTTTATTCTTAAAATTATGCCTCATTTATTTAATTAGCATTCAGCTGCATAATTCTCAGTATTATTTTGTTAACCACTGTCATCAATAACTTTGCCATTAGAACAGAAGTACTTTTTATTATTGGTTAAGTTAATAGGCTGTGCATCAAAATGACTGCCTTCACACCTTAGTTCAGTAACTATACAACCAGGACCTGGCAGATATTGTTCATAATATAAAATAATATAATTCAAATAACTGAAGAATACCAAGCATAGGAAAATATTTTGCCCATATAAAAAAGTCAATGTCATTACATTAATAAGTCTTCAGTGGTAATGACTGCATATTACATGTTTAGTCTACCATATGGCAGGATTTCTAAGGAAAAATAAATGAAAGTAAGATATAAGACATTTAGTTTTATGAAATATATTGTTATGTTGAAAATTACTTAGTAAAACGTAAACTGTATATGGTTAAAATATAAATAATTAAGAAATGGGAACACAATTTTTGATGGAATTTTATTTTTTTTCTTTTATAGTAAATGCATTTACAAATAATATATTCTGACTAAGTTTCTCTTTGTTCTACTACGTCCATTTCCTCCACATCCTCCCTCCCATTTAGATCCACCTCATCTCTATGTCATAAAATACAGGTTTTAGAGAATAATAAATATAACACAATACAACATAATATAATATTATATAAGATACTGTGATAAAACAACATATTAAAATAAGATAAAACAAACTGAAGGAAAAGAGCTCAAGAAGAAAAAGACAGGAAGAAAGTAGAGATCCACTCATTTTTTAACTCAGAAATCTCATAAAACCACAAACCTGTAAGCCGTAATATATATACATAGAAGACACATAAGTTAGAAAAAATGAAAAAATACTAAAATGAAAAAGAAAATCAAAATATTTTGAAACAACATGATGAAACAAATAACTACAAAGGATTCTGTTGAGTTTCTTTGGTGTTAGCCATCTACTACTAGGCATGTGGCCTGCCCTTAAGAATAGTTTGTTTCCCCACTGATAGTACTTTGAAAAGAAACCTAACATTTAATTTTCAAGTAGTTATCAAGTGGAGATAGCTCCTGAGTTAGGGATGAAGGTTTGTGTCTTCCAGTTTTATCACCAAAGTCTCATTTGGTATAGACCTATGCAGTCATGTAAATGATGATTCCCTTCTAGTTTTTACTTGCATGGGTCCTACTGTGTTTAGCACACCTTGTTTCTTCTAGATGTCCTTCAGTCTTTCAATTTTTATAGTCTTTTGCATGGAGATGTATCTGGCTGCCCTAGTTTCTTAATCTAAATCTAACCTCTGTTTACATATGAATTGTAAAATATGTGCCAGTGACTTAATAGCAAATATTCACATATAAGCAAATACATACCATGTTTTTTTTTTTCTCATTCCTTCATTAGCAATCAGAAAATCTAAAGAAAACACAATGTCATAGAGGATCTAGATTTGGCATGCTTTTTCCATTTTGTTTAGCACTTTTTCTATTATTTAACTTCCTTTTTAAGAACTTCAGTGTTTTACACCAGTGGCACAGGCAATAAGACCAACAATCAATAAGTGGGATCTCCTGAAGCTGGGAAGCTTCTGCAAAGCCAAGGATACTGTCAATAGGACAAAACGCCAGCCTACAAAATGGGAAAAGATTTTCACCAACCCTACAAGTGACAGAGGACTGATCTCTAAGATATATAAAGAGCTCAAGAATTTAGATCACAAAA
>PVIH01027463.1:0-16911 GCA_004025045.1 Sigmodon hispidus | reverse complement strand
ATTGATATCGGAGGCTAGAGAGATGGCTCAGAGGTTAAGAGCACTGGCTGTTCTTCCAGAGGTCCTGAGTTCAATTCCCAGCAACCACATGGTGGCTCACAACCATCTATAATGACATCTGGTGCCCTCTTCTGTATACTGTATACATAATAAATAAATAAACCTTAAAAAAGAAATGTTTTAAAAAACTTGATATCAAATATCAAAAAATTCTAATTTAAAAATTGTTTAGGTCTAAACAGAGAATTCTCAATAGAGAAAACTCAAATGGCTGAGAAACACTTAAATTGTTCAACATCCTTAACCATCAGGGAAATGCAAATAAAAACCACTTTGAGATTCTATCTTAACACCTGTTAGAAAGGCTAAGATCAATAACACAAGTGACAGTTCACACTGGAAAGATGTGGAGTAAGGGAAACACTTCTTCATTGCTAGTGAAAGTGCAAAGTTGTACAGCCACTATGGAAATCAGTATGGTGGTTCCTTGGAAAGATGGGAATTGATCTACTTTAAGATACAGCTATACTATTCTTGGGCATATACCCAAAGGATGTTTATCCTACCATAAGGACACTTGTTTAGCAATGTTCATTGCTGTTCTATTCATAATAGCCAAAAATCAGAAACCTAGATGTCCGTCAACAGAAGAGTGAATAAAAAAAGGTGGTACATTTACACAATGGAGTTCTGTGCCCCCCCCCCAAGACAAGGTTTCTCTGTATAGTCTTGGCTGTCCTGGATCTCTCTACAGATGAGAGATCCTGTCCTGTTTTGGAACTATGCAGACTAAACTGGCCTCAAACTCACAGAGATCCACCTGTCTCAGCATCCTGAGTGCTGGGATTAAAGGTATGTTCCACCAGCTTTTAACATTAATTTTTAAGTGGGAGAAAAACTGAGGATATATTTCATTGGTTGAATTCTATCCTAGAGTGTACAAGGACTGGGGTCAATCCTGATTACTACCAAAAATAAGCAGACAAACCAAAACTGAACATGATAGCACTTCTATTGTCCAAGTACTTGAGAGGCTGAAGCTCTGGATTACCATTGCCATGAGTTTGAGGCCAGCTTGGGCTGTATAGAGAGTGCTTGGTAGTCTTCCTGTCTCATGAAACAAGGAAATAAAAGAGAAAAAAGCAGAGAATGAATTTAACACACATGGAAGTACATATAATTACTGTGGTAAATTTTTCAGGAAGGCTAAACCAGAAACTACTTAAAATGAAGTACTACTACAGGGAATTGAGATAGCTGCTCTCCAGGCTTGTGCAGCAAATGCTTTTATCTGCTGACCTACTTCTACTGTCCCTGTTCAATTTCTTTAAATGAATTTTTTGTAAAAAAGTCTGTTTGTCAAGTTGGTCTTTATGTCCTAAACTGAGGTGACCCTTACACCTTAGACACTTTGAGTAGCTGGGACTACAGGTATGCACCACCACACTCAGCTAATTCAGCACCCTTTAAGTACACTCTGCTACTATACTCTTTTGTGGGATATATTCTAAGAATAAAGATAACTGGATTTCTTTTTAGCATATTTAATGTGGTTAATGGTCCAGATGAGGTGAGTGTGAAAGCTATTTTGGGTATATGTTAAGATAGACTTTATCTGGTAGAACAAATGAGTAATATATATACATGCTGTCAGAAACTAGAATTTTGACTGTGGAATGAGGAGAGGTATGAAAGAACTGTGACACGGGGCTGGAGAGATGGCTCAGAGGTTAAGAGTACTGTCTGTTCTTCCAGAGGTCCTGAGTTCAATTCCTAGCAACCACATGGTGGCTCACAACCATCTATCACGAGATCTGGTGCCCTCTTCTGGCATGTGCATACAAAATAAATAAATTGTTTAAAAAAAAAAAGAAAGAAAGAACTGTGACACAAGATTATAGCTGAGCGTTTTAGCATCAACTTCTGATTTAATATATATGGGTATATATATTTCTAAGGTTTGTCTATTAAGTGGTCTAGAAATAGTGATACCTCACTCACAGTGAGCACATATTTCACACAGGTCTTGGTTTCTTAATACCATTCAATAAACAGACAGACAAACAAATACTATTCTCTAGGAAAAGGCTTATTATTAGTCAAGGGCAAGAAAGTATACAAGGTGGGCCTAGAGTATATTGTGGTGCTAGAGCAAAGTTTTAACAGGGAAGAAGCATGAAGGAGTATCCCAAACTTTCATGGCTCTTTTCCAAAAGGTTCAGTTGGATGAAAGATGCTCAAACTGTTCTAAATGTGGTTGTTTGGGGGCTGTTCTTGTGTTACTTTGCTATGTCCACATAGACATGAAAGAAATCTTACGCTCATACTCAAAACTCTCCTATGAATTAATCTATCCCCTGTGAATATCCAACTGAATGAGCCTTACCATAAATGCTGAGCTCTTGAGTCTGCCTCTCCTGTTGGACCACCAAACACCTCATCCCAGCTCCCAGAACATTTGTGTCTTTGGGAGGACACTTGAGCTGGGCTCTTCATTTCTTCTGCTATCTGCTGGTGGGATTATGAGCATATCACATATCTAGGACTAGGGCTAGGAGTTAGGAAGGGGCTCTCAGGAACTTGTATTGGTCAGGGAGTAGTGAGTGGTTTACATGTGGCTCAGCAGGGCACAGTGCCTATGGCAAAGTCTGCTGCTATATGAAGAGCCATACTAAATTTAGGGCAAAGGCAAGGCTGGCATCCTGTGGTCACTCTATTTTCACCAAGTTCCCAGTCTCCTCTTATGGATTCCCTTTCTATTTCTCATCCCAGCAGCATTTGTCACCTCTTGTCTTCTCTCCTCTTATCTGCCATCCTTACCCTGACATAGCTTCCAAGGCTTAACACTGAATGAAAAAGAAATAAAGAGAAAAGGAAAGGAAATGAACATGAATGTTCCTAGGTATAGTGGAAGAGAAAGTTTATTATAGATACGTGGGAGAGCATAACCAGAGGCGGGGACATCTGCAAGGGTCCTGAGTGGACATATCCCTATGGTTAGAAGTTTCTCTGTATATAGGGATATACAGTAAAGAAGGAAGAAGAGCAGAGCAGTTGCTTGTGAGACACAGAGGACGTGGGATAAGAATGCTGCACTAGGAAAAGGTACTTAGCTATGTGGCTAAACAGATAAATATGAGTTAACTTAAAGTATAATAATTAGCAAGTAGGGGCTGGAGAGATGGCTCAGCGGTTAAGAGCACCGTCTGCTCTTCCAGAGGACCCGGGTTCGATTCCCAGCACCCACATGGCAGCTAGCAACTGTCTGTAGTTCCAGTTCCAGGCAAACACCAAGGCAAATAAATAAAGTTTTAAAAAAAAGTAATTAGCAAGTAGTAAGCCTGAGCCATAGACTAAACAGCTTGTAATTAATATAAGCCTTTGTGTGATTATTTGGGACTAAATGGCTGTGGGACTAGTTGGGCAGTACAAAGACTACATGTCCCTGAGCCCTGTGAGGAGAGGGGGAGGGGAGAGAGCTACTCCAGATGTAGTACAATGGTACAAAGAAGGTAGGTAACCAAAATGGTTGAATTATATAGAGAACAGTCCAGCTCCCTGGGTATGGGTCAGGGTATGCTAGCTAGGAGGGTCTGGTATAAGGTGGGGACTGAGAGATGCTGAGAGAACATGGAGGCCAGGTCTGCTTTGATATGTTAAATAGGCATCTCAGCCATTTGTCCCAGCTTGAAACCTAACACTACCTATTTGTTTCTATTCCTTTATACACATCTTGTGGAATGAGAGGTTCCTTAGGTCTCCCTGGCCTATATCATATAGTGGCAATAACCTACATATTAAGAACTCCAGAGAGAGGCTCCACGTTGTCCCTTTAGTGGCAACACTGATGTGGTCTCTCTTCTGGAGATCTGCCCTTGACTTGTGCTTGGCACCACCTCATGTCCACACCTTTGCCTCTGGCTCCCTTCTAAACTCCTCTTTGGTTAGTAAAGCTGGCTCCTTGAGGCTGAGACCTCTCCTTTCTTTTTTAGCTCCTTTTCCTGGGCAGCTATCTCAGTCATCCTTCCAGTATCTAGGACTCTCTGTCTACAGAAAATTCTTGGGTATAGCAGTATGTTTACATGAGCTCAAAGATAAAGCTAGGCCTGGGTTCAAGTTGCTGCTCATCCACTTCCTACATTTGGCAGTCAGATGAGAATGAAACAAGAAAAGTGCTCTGCATAAAAAAGGTTCTTAACAATCCATTAGTTGACTATCAAAAGGATTCGTCTTCTTGCTTTTCTGAATCATATTTTCCATTACAGGGCCCCCAATTTATATTTTGAGGGATTTTTATGCATCTCTACATCCAATCTTATCTCCCCTGTCCCTGACCTCCTACAGTCACCCCAGCCTCCTAAAGCAATCAGATTATCAATTAGACCCCTTTCAACACTTTGTATTTTTCCCTTTCAGCCATAGCCTGATTCATAAGGAACCCTGTTTAGTTTCTCATGCTATAGGTAGCTACACAACGAAATTTGTCAATTGTCCTATTACATAAACTCATCTAAACACCACTGTCTCATCTCTCGACAAAGTGAGCATCTCGAAGGTTTCTGGCATTCTGAATTGAGCATTGGCTCAAGAGACTCATGAACATGTCCATGGTTTCAGACTTTAGATGCAAATGTCTTTAGATGCAAGTCTCAGACAACACTTCTTGTCTGAGTCCTCATCCTTTCCTCCTTTACTATTTCCAAGGGAGTCACACTCTTTCTGGTTTATATGCTTCCTGTAGTAGACAGTTGTTATCTACAAGGACATCCATTTACTTTTTCTCTCTGGTACAACTCATATATTCCCAGGAAAGCAGACCAAGATTGGCTGAGTAGGTGTTAATGGATTATCAACAACTCCTTTTCCCATATGCCCAGCCCAAGTAATTACACAGGATTCAGTTCTGACCAATAAGAGACAGCATTTATTTGCTGGGGCATCTGAGACAGAAGCTATGCTACAGAGAGAAAGTGCTCCTCACTGGCAGTGAATGAAGGGTTTTGATGAAGCTGTAGGCAGCCACCCTCTGAATGAAGTAGTGGTGAGAATGAAGCAGATCCTGGAGAATTCAGAGGGAGGCAGGAAAAAAAGCTGGGTATTTGGTAAAATTGCTCATCTACTGCCAGTACTCCTGGGCTTTTCTAGTTTTGTAAGCCAGTAAGTTTCCTGTGTTGTTAAACCAATTATTGGAGACCAAAAGCAGTCTAGCTTATTAAGAGAGTTCATTTTGGTAAAAAGTCTCACATGCACCTTTAGTGTTATTTAATTTTCCAAATGCATTCCCTGACTCAAGGTGAACAAGGACATTGGTAAGCTTATTATCTGAGCTGTCAGTCCATATATGTGCTCACAAGCAGGTCCCTGATGTGGTACCCCAGGTCTCAGGAAGGACCCTAGGTCTATCAGTTGCTCATCCCCTCAGGCCTCACTTAATTATTCTATTATGGGGATTCAAAATTTGTTCCATAAGGCCCAAGACCCATGCAAGAGGTCCTTGGGCAAGAAAGGCAAGTGTAGCCCAGACAACATTCAGAGTAGCTTCCTTGGCAAGAGTAGAAAGGCAGGAGTGGTGTCCTGCAGGTGGCTATCTTCCAGTCTCAATTGCTCCCAGGGGGTCCTCCTTAAAGGAGCTAGTACTTACATGACCTTTAGCTTTAGCACCCAGGCATAGGTACAGTGAAAGAAGAATCACTGTTTTCAGCTTACATTTCTATCTCCTCCTCAGCACCCTGAGTTTCTTCTTAAGCAATGAAGGTGTGCAAAGTAAAAGACTCCGTACATAGGTGGCAAAGGAAGCATCCATCTCATACTGTGGGTGAGCGCTGGGTGAGGAGACCAAGGCAGAATCCTAGTTGTGGCACTGCCTTGCTGAGTCACCTGCTGTCCCTCATGGATGAGACACACTTCCAGAAGGAGCCAAGCAGACAGAGCAGACAGAGTGCCCCCAAAAAGAGCTATGTCATGAAGGCCCAGGAAACTCCATCTGTGGCTCATGCTTGGCTATCACTTCACTTTTGGCTTCAGTTTGCTTACTGAACAAAAGGTGGAACTGTAGGTGATGATAACAGAGACTCCCACCTTGAGCTGGGAAAGGGGGAAGAAAACTTATTCAGGTCAGAGGAGTGGTCATCACTGAAGAGACTCAATGGTTGGGGACAAAAGTGGCCCAGAAACTTGACTCAAGTTATACAAAAGGAGCTGGGGTATCTTTCTGATCCTCCAGCCCTTAACCTTTGTCATTCATCAAGAGCACACTGGCTGCAGCAGCAGATGGGCCCTGGATGGCTACCACTTGGCTTTCTATGGAGATTTGCCAAGGGCTATGCCAGACACACTAGAGGGCAGGTGACAGGGACTAATGGCTTCCTGAGGGAGTCATTTGAGGGTGTGTGCTGAATGGGCTAAATGGGAATGGTAAGGCCCATACCTCAAAACAGCACACTCTTTCTGCTACAGAGGCACTTCTACGGCTGGCTAGACTTGGATTCTGGCTGTCCCAAGCCATTGCTAGGTGTCTCTACAGTGCAGCCTCAACTATACTGTGGGAGGCAGAAGAGAACTCAGGCCAAGTACTTTGAGTAGTGCTTAGCACCTAGCAAGAGCTGGGTACATACCAGCTATTATTATCACTATGAGCCAAACTGCGACATGAGAACACATTTAATGCAACATGCAGCTGTGGCCTGACCTGGGATTTTGTACCCCCAATCCCAGAATGCTATTTGGAGAACCCTTTTTCCATAGCCTCAGTTACTTCAGGGTGTAGAAAACGGCTGGCCAAACGTTCGATGTCATCCAGTGTTAGGCGGCTCAGGGACCTGTCATAATCCTGAGGAGAGAAGATCAGGTGGGTTCAGGGGGTGCCAGCAGGAAGGGGTATGCTGTAATAGGCAGGGGCTGGGGCTGGAAACATTAATATTGGAGGTCCAGCAATACTCTTCTCACCTTCTGTAGTTGTTCCAGGACCCTGCTGGCATCTGCTACACTGAAGTGACGAGCCAAGACTTTGGAGATCAGCTGCCAGAGGGGTGAGGGTGTGGAGTCGACCAGTCTGTGGGCAGACCCTTCTTCCAGTAGCACTTTCTCCAAGGGTTTAACGACTAGGTTGAGCTTAGAATTGGGCCCAATGTTGTATTCTGACAGTCGTTTCTCATCTGCCAAAGAGAGATTGATGGATTCCTTCCTAACTGCTGAGAGGGTGGCCAGAGAGCAATTCTGCCACAGACAGCCAGAGTGAAGAAGCACTGCCGCATCTGGCTATAGGGTGGTGGGGCCTCAACTACTTTTTCAAGGTACAGTGACAGTCAGTGCCCTAATCCATTACACTGGCCTGTATATCCCATCCCCCAACTTCTAACTTCTTGTGAGGGTCCCTGGACGGCTCCTTTCCCTGGTTACCTGCTAGGGCCTTGCCCTTGAACAGCAGACGTTGCTGGCGCACAGGGACGTTCAGCTTATCCGAGACCAGGTGCTTCAGTGTAGATACTAGCTCGTCCTCCGGCACCTGATCCGGCCGAGGTGGAGAGGCAAGGGCTTAGCCGGAATTCCCTGGGCTAGAAGCCCTAGTGCCCCATCCTGAGGTCAGCTCTCCCGGCCGCCCCCGCCCGCCACTGTCCCCCAGCAGCAGGAGTGTGAGTGCAGCAGCCTATTGGGTGGCCTTACCTGTAGGCTGCACTCTCGGCCCTGGAGCGCCTTCACGGTCAGCTGCATGGTGTCCACAACCGCGTCCACTAGAGCCAAAGCAAATCCCAACGGTCCCCTGCTGCGCGCCGCCGCCCCGGCGCGCGCCGGAACTGCCCGCCGCCGGCACCGGAAGCGGTGAAAGGGGCACGCCTTCGGTCCCGCCTTCTGGCCTTTGCGCCTGCCCGAAGCCTGGGGGTAGAGTCTGCCGCTCCCGGCCTACAGTAATCCTCCAGCAGTTATGGTGCAGGGTAGTGGGGGCGTCCTGCTCACTAGGATCGAAGCAAGGAACCTGTGGGGCCAGGCTCGCTTCACCTGGGAGCTATGGCTTGAAATGAAGGACCAAGATGTCACCTTCACACAAGGCCTGGCCCGTGCTAATCATTCCTACGCTGCTGGTGGACCAAGTCAGTGCAAACTCGCAGTGGTATCTGTCAGACAGAGAAATGGTCCAGTCCTACCTTCCATAGCCCAATGGCTTTCTAGTTCTTCCTTTCTAGTCTGGCTGCAAAAATATCTTGACAGAGGCTCTGAAGTAGTGGAACCAGGCCTCTATCTCCTCACTCATTATAGAACAGAGGCCTGGCCTATTGGGGAAGGCTGATAGAGAAAAAGGCTTGCAGATCTGACTGTAGAGCTCAAAGGTACATTTGTCTACCATGTGCAAAACAGAGGGAGTGAGGAGAGAGTAGGCTCTGTGCAGTGTCACCAAGCCTATTCACCACTATCCTGGCCCATACTAACCCAGATAAACTCTTCCTACTCCCATCCATAAGGCTCCAGGGGACAAAGACTGGAAGGGACCCAAGCTTGCTTTTTGTCTTTTATTGAAATATATTTCTAACTCAGCATGGCCTCTTTGGCACTGAAAACCGGAAAAGAAAAGTTAAAAAAAAAAAAAAAGCCTGGATTTGTCTTACTGCTTAGTACATGAGAACTAAAGGCCTTTGGTACACAAGAACTGTAGGGACAGTGGATGGAGTTTGGGGGCTAGGGTTATAAAACTTGATCTAGGGTCCTCAGGGAATAGGAAACAAGATGCTGTAGATGAACTGGCCAATAACCAAAGCCAGCATCTCTGAGGTACCACTCAGTGCCACAATGAAGGGCGCCTGGGAGGCATAGTCTGCTTGAAGGCGGCGCAGAGACAGCTGCAACATGGCTAAGGCTAGCAGGCTGTTTTGCACTCCTACCTCAATGCTGACAGTTCGACGCTGGGCCACTGGCAGCTTTAGGCACATGCCCAGACTGTAGCCCACCAAGAGGCCAACCAGGGGCACTGTGAAGCCTACCAGTACGATGGGTAACCTGACTCCCACTAAAATAAAGATCCCCATGTGGTAGGCCAGGAATAAGCCACCCAGGAGAAGTACAAAGCTGAAGGGCTTGATGACCTGTAGCAGCAGCTCTGAGAACTTGGGAAGCTTAGACTTGATCACCACACCTGCTGCTATGGGGATGGCAATGAACAGTAGGGTCCCCAGTATCTTGGAGATGGGCACATGGAGTGTTTCATGAATGCTGAGAAGGTGGCCATAGATGGCTGATGAGAGTGGCAAAAAACCTGTGGCAGCTACTGTTGAGATGAAAGTCATGGAGATGGCTAGGGTGACATCTCCTCCAAGGAGGAGACTGAAGAGGTAACTCCCCCCACCACCAGGTGATGAGCAGGTAATGATGAGGCCTAGAGCCAAGGCCTTGGGTAGCATGAAGACTTTGGCCATCAGGAAAGCATAGAAGGGCATGACCAGAAACTGGCCCAAGAGTCCCAACAGCATGGGTTGGGGGCTCTGTAGGAGCTCCTTCAAAACTTCAAGTTCCACTTTGCACCCAAATGAACACTTGTTGACAAAGATAAGAGGCAGGAGCAGGTAGAGGATTGGGTTCTCTGAGAAGTGGCCCAAGTTGGGGTTGAGGGTAGAAGGGATGTCTTCAGCAGGTGACACCCTGATGCCGAAATCTCTTCGTTCTTCAATCAGCAAGGGTGAGGCCTCATGGAGGTCCATAAGTTGGAGGTGGAGTGGGGCCAGCCCAGCCAGACCTGAGCGGATGCTCACCACGAAGCCACCCCCACTGCCCCAGGGTATAGCACTCACATTCTTGATGGTCAGCACCTCTGTGTCCAGGGATATAACCCTCAGTGTGGGGTTGGGGCCTGTCCCATTGGCCTGTCCTGAATACTGGCTAGAGATCACAATGATACCCTCACTCTTTTCAGGGAACTCAAACTCTGTCACTGAGCCATCCCCAATGCTCAAATAGTGACCACTTGTCAGTGGCACAGTGTGGCCCAGAGCAGTGCTGAGGTTGGCACTGGCCATCACTTGGGCACCCCATGGCAGGCTGATGAGCAACAGAGCAGCTCTGAGCATACCCAAGAGACCTGTACAACTATCCTGTCTTCCCAGGCCAGGTAACTGCCGGGAGCTACCTCTGCTTCTCTTGACCACCATGGCACTTCTCATGTCTTAAGGGAATACCCTTGCTTGTGCTGTTGGAATGTCCTGAGAAAGGTCCATGGGAAGGTTCTGGTCTTGTGTGGTCTTCCTTGAAAGCAGGGCTTTCCCTGAAAAGAGAAGGGGCAAATAAAATGGCTAATGAAGAGGAAAAGCTATAAGCTCAGGAGCATGGGGCTTTCTGAGAACCTTTAACTTCTAGTTTGGGGATAGCACTGGTCCTTGAATGTCATTCAGCCATCTCTCCTCCTCCAGCACAGCTGCCTCAAGCTTCTCAGCCCTCAAGAGAGATCACTTACATACAGGAAACTCCACTTAGTCTGCCAATTCTCTGGACTTGCCTACTATGGTGACCTTATAGAGATGTTGTAGTACTGAGGATTTTAGGAGAGCAATCTCTAACCCTGTCACCACTAGCCCATTCTACACTCATTTCAAGATAATGTGATAGCACTGTAGGAATGAACTAAACTGCTTCATATAGGGGCTAGGTATTGTGGCTCACTGCTGTCATCCTAGCATATGGGAGGTGGAGGCAAGAAAATCAGGAGTCCAAGATCATCCTTCAGTTACATAACTAGTTAGTTCCAGGGCAGCCTGGAGGACTTGATAATTCTATTTCCACACAAGGCAAATCAAATAAAAAAAATGGTTTCCTGCGGGGGGGGGGAGGGGGGAGACAAGGAGGTTAGTCAGATGAGAACCAAGGACGCTGATGGGAGATGGGCATGGTGGCACACATGTTTAACTCCAGCACTCAGGAGGCAGAGGCAGGTGAATCTCTGCAAGTTTGAGACCAGCTTAGACTGCAATTGAGTTCCAGGACTACACAGAGAAACTCTGTCTCCAAAAATGAAGAAAAATAGAATGCTGATAGGACCATTGCCTTGAGTCTGATCCAGGTCTTAAAGAACAGAGAACACTGAATACCATTTGCTAAAGTGGTGACAAAGTAGCATGGGCAGTATTTGACTTACTGAACCAAAGTCTGCAGGGGTGATGCCTGTTACTGATATGGAGTTAGGCATACCATGTCCTGTGAGTCCTTGTGGGAAGCACATCCCTACTTCTCAGGGAAGTTGCAGTAGGACTGGGTTAGATATCCACTGGATAACCTTTTCTTGTCAGAGCTCCGAGTCTCAGAATTTGAGCTCTCATAGTTGCTGCTACATCTGAAAACCTTTGCTCAGAGTCTTCTGGCACACATTCACCTTCCAAGGTCTCTGTATATAGTCCTGGTTGGCCTACAACTCACTATGTAGACTAGCCGGGCTTTAAACTCACTGTATCTGTATCTGTCTCTTAAGTGCTGGAATTAAAAGGTGTAGGCTACCACATTCGGCCCTACCAGAGTCTTTGTTGTTGTTGAGACAGGGCCTAATTGTGTGGCCTTAGCTGCCTAGGTGGAATTCACCATGTAGGATGGGCTGGAACTCAAGAGATTGACCCACCTCCGCCTCCCAAATACTGGGATAAAAGTGTGAGCCATTTACCAGAAATTTAAACTTACAGTGGAACCTGAGTATTTCTAAGGGTGGAGTAACTTGGGGTGAAAGGAGGAGTCTACCTCCTTCCATTTCTCAATTGGACAGTCATCACTCTAGTATCATTATCTGCTAGAACTGGGGTAATTAGATGGCAGTGGACACAGCAGGTTTTACATTACGGCTTGCCATAGACCTTTTAAGTTTTCGGAATCCTAATCAGTCTTTGGCTCCAGATCTCAATCTATATGGTCTTAGCTGACTTAAGAGTTTGGGTCACTTACTCAGGGGGCCCTGGTTCAGCCTTGTGTCTCACTAAAAAGAGGGAGGCAGGAAAACCAGAGTAGGGTAACAAGTCAAGTGGAGAGGACAAGATGTAGGCATCGGAGAGATGTGAACCAGTTAAGGGAGAGGCTAAGAGCCATCCACCCATACCCCATCCTTCCAATAGGACTGGTGGACCTGAGTCACTGCAAGAGGGATTTGTCCCTTATCCTACACCTCTGCTGATACATGGGCTGTAAGAGTTAGGGTAAATACACTCCAAGGCTGAGGAAGCAATCCTGTCCGGAAGCTTTTTCTAGAGCAGCGAAGTACTGGGGATTAGACTTGGCAGTGATAACCAAGTCTCTGCACCTGGGAGTCCGAAGGTTGTCAGGTGGTTGGAGAAGTTAGGAAAGGCTCAACAACCCCGCCATCAGTCTTGGGTTCAGGAGAGCCTCCACGTCACTCCCGCGCCCGCAAAGCCTCACGCTGGGCCTGGCCTGAGCGGGTGATGGCGGACTGCAGACGGGGCCATAAGTAACCTCCCATCCTCCCCTTCCCGGTCGAAGTCTCTCACCTGCTTCCGCTGCCACAGAGCTCCGCACAAGCGGCGGATGGGCCAGCAGATGCCGGCGAGAGCGGCCCGCCCGGGCCTCGTCCCGCCCCCACAGGCTCCGCCCTACTGAGGATCCACCCGCGTGCTAGGACTCCACCCTCTCACAGAGGCCCTCGCTTCTGGAAGGCCTATGTCGGGTTCCCACAGGATATGACGTTTCTGGGAGCGACGAGCTGGCCCTACCACGTGAGACCTGACTTCCTCAGTCAGCGCTTTTGGCGTGCCACGCAATAAGCACCTTGTGTTGGGAGAGGTGGGAAGATGTAGAAAGGATGTTAGAAGGCAGTAAACAAACATTGAATTAAAGGTGATGTGGGAATTGAAGAGATGGCTTGGTTAAGAGCACTTACTACTTTTGCAGAGGATTCTTGTTCGATTCCCCATCACACTTAGCAGCTCACAATCGCCTATAGCTACAGTTCCAGGGGATTTGCTACCCTCTTCTGGCCTTTGCCCTTACTGGGTGCATGTGGTGCACATATAGACATGCAGGCACGCACTCATACACATAAAATAAAAATAAATCTTTAAAAAGAAAGGTGATTTATATGCAGGTGGTTCTATTACTGACTTATCTGCTTCTGTCTTTGAAGCAAACGAAAATAAACGTGTTTATTATTGTTCTGTCTTCTTGCTTTAAAAATATTTATCTATTTATTATGTATACAGTATACAGAAGAGGGTACCAGATGTCATCACAGACAGTTGTGAGCCACCATGTGGTTGCTGGGAATTGAACTCAGGTCCTCTAAAAAACAGTCAGTGCTCTTAACCTCTGAGCCATCTCTTCAGCTCCTGTTTTCTTGCTTTTTTAAAAAAATAAGACTTGATGGGAATGGTGGTGCGTGCCTTTAATTCCAGAATTTGAGAGGCAGAGGCAAGCAAATCTGAGTTGGAGACCAGCCTGGTTTACAGAGTGAGTTCCAGGACACCCAAGAAAACCGTATCTCAAAAACTATAATAATAATAATAATAATAATAATAATAATAATAAACAACTATTAAATATACATTTATCTGGCTCCTGGAGAGAGAGATGTACAGTGGTTAAGAGCATGTATTGTTTTTACAGATGCCCTTGTCTGGACTTTGAAATCACCTGCAATCATGTACATACCCCTACAAAGACATACATACATAATTTAAAAATAGTAAATCTGAGACCATAAATACATTTTAAAATTTATTTTCAGTTACATTTACTTAATGGATAGTTTCAGGCTCAGAAATTTCTTTTCAAAGACTCTGATCTCCTTGTAAAACTTTTCGTCTCTGAGCTTGTACATAAAGCTTCATTCCATCAATAATATGATTTTTTCCATTGTTGTGCATTCTGAAATTCTTGTGAAGAAAACAGAACCCAGTTGGTGGAGTGGGAATGGTCTTTAATATCAGTACTCAAAGGAGACAGAGGCAGGCGGATATCTGAGTAGGAGGCCAGAGATCTACAGAGGGAGTTCTAGGACAGTCAAGGCCACAAAAAGAAACCCTGTCTAAGGGGGGTGGGGTAGAACTGAACCCAACCTACAACTCTATGCAAGACAGTCTCTCTGTCAAAATGTACTTTTGTGTATGGACAAGTTGAGCAAACATTTCTTAGCTCAATGCTACTATCTGAGGAATTGTTTCCGATAAAAGCATTAAGTTAACTGCTACTTGTATGCAGTTTCATAGAATCACTGCTGGAGAAGCCATATTTAGACTTTTTTTTAAAAAAAAAAATATAGACTTAATTTACATTATTTTTCTTGTATAGAAACCATTATGTGCAGAAAAACTCTTTCTCAAAACAACAACCAAAAACTAAAACAAAACAAAAAAAAGGCCAACAATGAAAACTCCTTATATGTTAGCCACAGCTTTTTGGACAGAGATTGTGGTGTGGGTGGTGTTTTTTTGTTTTTTGTTTTTTGTTTTTTGTTTTTTTTTTACAAGATGTCTAATGAATTCCTGATAAGGAGACTCAGTGAACACAGTCTTCTTCCAGAGGGTGAGGTCAGGTAGCTGTATGTCTTGAAGATGTCATGAAAGGTGGCCTTGGCAAAGTTGCCCAGTGTGGCAGTATAGCCCAGGGCTGATGTGTAGCAGTCATCAATACCAGCCATCAGCAGCAGTTTCTGGGTGAGATGCATCAACACAGAGCCACAGTGACCCATCATCTTGCATGGAACAGCATGGGGTTTGCCATTCTTGTTCCCCAGTAGCCTCTCTGCACAGGGACAATGGAAATATTGGCCATGATGGCCCCTAAGATGGCAGTGGCTACCTCCTTGGAGCACAAATATGACCACTGTAGTCCCCATTAGTGATAGAAGCCTTGAACCTGGTCTACTCACTAGCCTGAGTCTGCTTCTGCACTGGCATGACTTTTAGAACCTCATCCTTTGGGGATGTGCCCAGGAAAAAGTCAATTATCTTGGATTACTCAATGGGGCAGGGAAAACAGGTAGATATTCTCCAAGGACTTGATCTTCATATCTTTGACCATGAGATCTAGCTTAGTGAAGAGGATCTACTCTTTATCTTTGGCTTTACCTTCACAAGCCTCAACTATGACCATGGTGCCTAAAACTGTTGCCAAATATTCTGTGGAAGCTGCTGTGGCTTCCTAATCCTGGGACCCTAGGTCCTTTGGGCCCTCTCACTACACCAGTGTCATCCACCATTTGGTATTTTCCTGAAGAAGCAGCTAGACTTATTTGTTTGTTTATGAGACACAATCTCAGAGCTGGCCTCAAACACCTAATGTAGCTGAGAGGATGACCTTGAACTTTGAATCCTTCTGCTTGCATCATCACAACACCAAACACAGTTTATATGGTGCTGAGGATCAAATTTAGTGCCTTGTTCATACTAGGCAAGCATTCAAACTGACCTTTATCCACCACTCTAAAAATGATTGTAAAACAATTTAAAGTGTATTTTTAAAAATATTTTCATGTGTGTGTGCTTGCATGAGTTTATGTGTACCATGTGTGTGCAAGAAACCTTGGAGGTCAGAGGGTGTTAGATCTCCTGGAATTTGAGTTATATGTTGTGAACTGCCACCAGGGTGCTGGGAACTGAACCAAGGTCTTCTGGAAGAATAGTAAGCACTCTTACTACCTCTCCAGCCACATAATGTGTGTTTCATAATTAGTACATATATATTACATACTAGTATATGTTAGGGGTATACATGCTCTAAACGCAGTGGTTCACACCTGTGGATTGTGACCCCTTACGTAGGGGTCACCTTTGACTATCTGCTTATCATATATTTACATAAGAGTAGCAAAAATACAGGTATGAAGTGGCAATGAAATAACTTTATGGTTGGAGCTCACCATGACATGAGGAACTGCATTAAGAGGTTGCACACTTTGAATCTCAGCAGTTGGGAGGCAGAGGCAGGTGGGTCTATGTGAGTTCTAGGCCAGTCTGGTCTACAGTTCTAGTTGCAGGCCAGAGAGTAACAAAGAGAAACATTGAGAAAAAAAGAGGTCACAGCATTAGGAATGTTGAGAACCATTGCTCCATGTGGTTTGATGTGTGAATGATTATAAACAGTGACAACTGGAAATGGGAGCTCATACTTGTAATTTTAGTACAGAGGGAAGGGCTGAGGCAAGAAGGATCAGTTTGAGGTCTGCTTCAAAAATAGTGAACCAGGTCAGCCTGGTTGTAGAGTTAGAACTTGTCTCAAAACAAACAAAAACTAGAGGCAAAGGTGATGGTTCAGTGTGTAAGAGCACTTTCTGTATAGTGATGAGGACATAAATTTGAACCCCTAGTCAGTATTCTTGTAAAAATCCACAGATTGCTTCATGTGCTTGTAAATACAGTGTTTTTGTGGGTAGAAACAGATGGATTCCAGGAGCTTGCTGGCCAGCCAGCCTAGCCAAAACAGTAAACATCACATTCGATGAGAGACCTGAACTTAAATATAAAAATGTCTTAAAGGAATAATGCAGAGAATGATAGAAGAAACCTCATGTTCCCCATACCTCTCTGGCTTTAACATATGCACACGTAGGCATGTAACACAAACACACACACACACACACACACATTAGGTTTCAAGGTGGGACAAATGGCTGAGGTGCCTATTTAACACACCAAAGCAGACTTGGCCTCCAGGTTTTCCTTGCATTCCTTAGTCTCTACCTATTATAGGTCCCTCCTGGCTGGCATACCCTGACCCCTATCTAAACTTCTCCAACACAGAGAAGTGAGCTGCCCTTTACTATATAATCCAACCATCTTGGCTGCCAGTTCTCTTTGTACATTTGGGCCTCCTAACTGCTTCATTTGGTTCCTTTCTCTTTCTCCCTTCTTTCTTCCCCTTTCCCCATATATCACAGCTCATTCTGGACATTTGGACTTTCTCAGATGTCCCTGTCTCTGATTCTATTCTCTTCCATATATCTAC
>PVIH01027462.1:0-16913 GCA_004025045.1 Sigmodon hispidus | reverse complement strand
AAATCACATGTTCTACAGCTTCTGGAATTCTGGCGAGTTACAGCCATAGACATAAGAAATAAATCAATACATCAAACTTTACACAAACATATTGTATGGGGCTGGGGAGGCGGCTCACATGTTGGAAGCACTGGCTGCTATCCTAGTTGGCCTGAGTTCACATCCCAGAACCCTCTCCCAGAGGTCTTGAGTTCAAATCCCAGAACAACCACCCGGCAGCAGACCTCAGTACATAATGAATGAATCAAGAAATAAATATTTGAAAAGACATATTGTATGGACATGGAGAGGTGGTTCAGAGATTAAGGGCACTGGCTGCTCTTCTGGAGGTTCTTAGTTCAATTCCTAGCCACCACATGGTGGTTCACAACCATCTATAATGAGGATTGGTGCCCTCTGGTGTGGTGTGCAGGCAAAGCTCCAGGCAGGCCAAACACGGTACACATAAGAAATAAATGAAAATTGAAAGCAATATTTCATGTGCAGTGCTATGTTTCGTGCAGGTCTGTCTGTCTGTCTGTCTGTCTGTCTGTCTGTCTGTCTGTCTGAGGCTTTCAGCTCCCTTGGAACTGGAGTTTCAGACAGTGGTGAGGTGGCATGTGGGTGCAGGGGAATGCATCTGGGTCCTCTGGAAGAGCCTTCAGTGCTCTTAAGCCCTGAGTCCCGGCTCCAGCCCTACTTGCTGGAATGGTATATGTATCCATTCTTCATTTTAGTTTGGACTGGCAGATTGGAATATGCATGGAAAGGGGAACGTATTTTGGTCCCCTGGCTTGGAAAAAGGCTACATAAGATTCACTGGGTTTGGCCAGAGAAAAGCTCCAAACCAGCAAGAGCAAAGAAGCCAGCTGGAGAAAGTGGGCTGGCAATGGCAGTTAGGAGCCCAAGGGAAGGTCTTGTGTACACAATGTAGAAACTATGCCCTGAGGCCACATTCCCTGCTGAAATTGAGACACCTCCAAGGGCCTGGTGTAAAAGAGAAGCTGGGTGTCGAACCGGGAGCCTTGGGTTCCAAAGCCGAAGGCGTAGTTCCCGTGCAACACATTTAGCTTCGACCTAGGAGGATCTAAATGGTCTTATGAGCACATGACGTATCTTCAAGCACAGACCATTGACACGCATGCGCGAAATAGAACCTGGGCAGACACTGCATGGGACCCATCAGAAAGCAAAGTCAGGGACTCCACTCACACACTCCACCACTCTATCAAAACCCCACACAGTGCAAGGGGACCAACACGAGCTTCCCCCTAGAGCCTCACCAACACCCTTACTGACATATACCTTTAACCACCTCTCCTCCACTCTGCACTTGCAACCTAGCTGCATCCACTTACCCACACCCAAGCCTCACAAACCTCCTTTCACACAGCCCTCCTCCACCTCGTCCTCTTCCTCGTCCTTGTCCTCCGCCTCCTCCTCCTCGTCTTCCTCCTCCTCCTGCTCGTCCTCCTCCTCCTCCTCCTCCTCCTCCTCTCGGGCACCTACACGACTCAAAGACACAGCAGGCTCCCCCTTAAGGGACACAACAGCTTCAGAACTCGGCTAAAAAGTCCTCCTTGGGACCCAACCGAACGACCGTTGGTTCTCTTCATCCTGGGAGCAAAGTCAATCATCTCTTCTCATCCCTGGAAGGTGCTTAGGCCCAGTACCTGCCTGACACTGCATCCTCAAAAATGGCCACGTTCTCTAGATGTTCTCCCTAATGTCCAAGTGGGACATAGGTGAGAAGACAGGAGAAATCACATGGTCTACAGCTTCTGGAGATCTGGCGAGTTTCAGCCATAGACATAAGAAATAAATCAATACATCAAACTTTACACAAACATATTGTATGGGGCTGGGGAGGCGGCTCACATGTTGGAAGCACTGGCTGCTATCCTAGTTGGCCTCAGTTCACATCCCAGAACCCTCTTCCAGAGGTCTTGAGTTCAAATCCCAGAACAACCACCCGGCAGCAGACCTCAGTACATAATGAATGAATCAACAAATAAATATTTGAAAAGACATATTGTATGGACATGGAGAGGTGGTTCAGAGATTAAGAGCACTGGCTGCTCTTCTGGAGGTTCTGAGTTCAATTCCTAGCCACCACATGGTGGTTCACAACCATCTATAATGAGGATTGTTGCCCTCTGGTGTGGTGTGCAGGCATAGCTCCAGGCAGCCAAAACACGGTACAGATAAGAAATAAATGAAGATTGAAAGCAATATTTCATGTGCAGTGCTGTGTTTCGTGCAGGTCTGTCTGTCTGTCTGTCTGTGTGTCTGAGGCTGTCAGCTCCCTTGGAACTGGAGTTTCAGACAGTGGTGAGGTGGCATGTGAGTGCAGGGGAATGCATCTGGGTCCTCTGGAAGAGCCTTCAGTGCTCTTAATCCCTGCGTGCCTTCTCCAGCCCTAGTTCTCGGAGTGCTATGTATCCTTCATTAATTGTATTTTTGTTTGTTTTATTGAATATTTTTGTAATGTGGAACATATTTTATTTCATTTGCTTGACTAAAGCTCCATAATATTGACTTTGTTTGGCAACAAAAAAGTTCAAATAAAACCTAAGGAGTTTCAACAAGCCAGGTGGATAATCAGGTCTCGGAATGTCACATAAGTCCTTCTAACTGCAATTCAGAATGTATACCCTTAAGCCACATTTTCAGCCAAAGTTGTAGCCGTTCAAATGACATAAAAAAGGACATGACCCATTCTAAAATGTGTTAGTGAAATAAAGATTATTAACCTAGCTCTATTTGTACAGGCTTAGTACTTAGAGCCCCGGGCTTGTATTTAAAGGTCAAATAGTTAACAATGAACCATTAATCTAAAAATAGAAAGAGACTTGAAAATGCTGACCTTACAGGTTCACAACATGCATTATATCCTCTCTAGCATCTTTCCTCACGTCACACTTCTTCTTCACATTTTCTAGGACTCTATTCTGATTTTCTGCTTACTCATTGAGTATTTACATCTTCTCCAAACCACTATCTTCGTTTATATTTTAATCTTGCATGTTGCTTATAATCTCTCCTTCTATAAAACGTTTTTAAAAGTACTAGTACTCTGCTGGGGCGATGGTGGCATATAACTTAAATCTGTGCACATGGGAGGCATAGGTAGCAGGATCTCTATTAATCTGAGCCCCCCAGATTTACAAAGTGAGTTCCAGGACAACCAGTAACTATATACACAGAGATATTATCTCTAGAAAAACAAAACAAAAATACAATATCATTAGAATACAAAGATATTTCTATTTTAAAGGTGACTAAAAGTACATGAATGATGAATGCAATACATGATTTTTGGATGGCATAGAAGATAATATCTTTGAAATCTATTATTGAGATATTTAAGAGGATTACATATAAATTTTATGCCCTTATTCCTAGAAAATGCACATCACCTTGGTAATCATCATGATGTCTGCTCACTTCTTAAAATAAATAGGACAGAAAAATCAATTTTTATATAATAATTTTTATTGATATACACTATATCATTTTGTGTTAGATAAAGCAAGGTGCAAAATATTAGCAGTTGAAGCTGGATGAAGGGTATGGCTACTCATTGTACTAGTCTTAAACTTCTTGTAGTATTTAATTTCTTCTAACTAAAGAATGGTAATGAAATATTGCTTGCAAAAGAGTTTTCAAAATTCACACATCCATGTTGCACCCTGAATAGATTTTCTGGAATGAGGATGGCTGAGAGGATGCATTAAGTGCTCTAGGACTACGGGAGTAGCACAGCCAGGAGAACTGTGTATTACACTCTATCTCCTCTGATTGTCAATGGTTCTCTCTAACCAGGTCAAAGTTGGACCTGCTCAGCTATGGAGTAGGAGTCTGAAGAAGAGTACTGATGAGATCAGACCATAGAGTAGCCCAAATGGACAGAGAAAGATGTGTCTGAAGAGAGTGAGTGAGAGAAAAGGAAAAGTCAGCATAGTAGGAACTAATCCTCAAGAGTATACTTAGAGGAGAATTGAAGGAAGACACAGTAATTCTTCCAGGGCTGCCTGATTGGAGGATGCTCAGGGAGGACTAGAACCATGTATTTTTAAGCTTTTTCACTATGCCTCTGCTGATCTTCATAACGTTTTAGAGAGGTATATATGAAATATATCTTATTTTTTGAAATAGAGAGGTGAATACCCAGCTATATAGATGAGGTAGCTATGGTTAATGACAACTCTTCTGATTCACAATGCAGTGCTGTTTTTCCCCAGCAGTGAATGTTGAACGAAATGGACCATTTCCTCCTCAATAAACATGTATGGAATGGCTACTATATACTAGGTATTATACTGGGTACACAGAGTACAGTAGTGGAAAGATGTACTAGTTTTATGCTCCCTAAGCCAGCTTACTAGTGTGAAGAGATAGTTGATAAGCAACTAAATAATGGTAAGCAGAATGTATCATTTTGTGTGATTAAAAATAATGCAAGGTGCTGTGGTAGTGAAGAAAGAATTTCCTGAGGTGACAACTTTCACAACAAGAGGGAGCTGATCTGAAGACCTCCCCACTTTGGTTCAAGATACTATTCTGGTCCACCACTGCCAAAAAGAAAAAACAAGACAAAGGTCGATCTACACATTAAAGGTGGCTCAAAGTCCGATCAGAGAAATGTCAAAGTAAAGACTTTCTGAAAATGTTTCTATCTTTCAGGTGAACAAAAAGGGCTGGGAACAGGGAAGGCGATTGTTTTCCCTATAAGTGTTAAGTTTAAACAATGTGTCTATGTGCTGGGGTTGAACCTCAGCCTTTTGCATCCTAAGCATATGCTCTGCCATTAAACTAAGCTCCTAGTACTAAACACACTTTAAACCAACCTTTTTGATTGGAATAAAATTCAGCAACATTTTTTTTCTTGAAATTCAGCAAATTTAAGGGTACAGGCTAGCAGAGTCCTGAGAAATATAGGTATAGCTATTCTGTCTACCATCTATGTATCTGTCTATATTTTTTCTATAAAGGTAACTAGAATATTTCTATTATCCTAAAATATTCCCTTGTGCTTTTTGAAGTTAATTCTAGTCAAATGTGGTACAGAATATGACTCAATCTGTGTCTGTCTGATGGTATTTCATACTTAGATTGAGGATATGGTATTTAAGCCAGAAGGACACACAAGTGACATACCCACCTCATCATATCATATCAGGAGCTACATGTGATAGCACTTTATCTTCACCAAAGCCTGATGTGGTGGTACACACCTATAATTCTATCACCCAGAGTCTGGAAGCAGGATGGTTGCAATTTCAAGACCAGGATGGGTTACGTAGAGATCCTGTTTCAACAAACAAGGGACTAAAGAGTTCCTCCAGTGTAAAGTTACTATTAATAAGTACCTTGGGATACATAAGATTACCCTATAAATTTAAATTAGCATCACATAAAGTCTATGTTTGAATTAGAGTATTAATATTGCTTTATACAAAGTGTATGTGTTGAATTAGAGTCTGTCAACACTGTTGTATTAGAGAATGCTTCTTAACTAATCAAGAGCATGGTTTATTTTTACTCATTAGTTTTTACTTTTGATTTTTCTCAATCATGTTTTAAGCAGTGTTTCTCAATCTGTGGGTTGCAACCCCTTGACCAACCTCTATCACCAATAATATTTACAATATGATTCATATCGGTAGCAAAATTACAGTTATGAAGTAACAACAAGATAATTTTTTGGCTTGGGGTCACCACAACATGAGGAACTGTATTAAAGGGTCACAGAACTGGGAAGGTTGAGAACCACTGTCCTACAGATTTTTGTCCTTTAATAAGCATAGACTTATTTTATTTTTAGGTTTTGTAGCATAGACTAATCGGAATCCAGTGTGTTTTACGAACAAAAAAAATGACCTGAGGTAAATCTGGATTTCTCAACTCATTTCCACTTACGGGCAAACTTAAGAAAGGTAATTGAATTCAAACCTATAATTTCTCTTCCACAAAAATGCAGTAAAGTATCCACTATGTGGAACACTTCTTTTGAAAACCAAGAGTCCATTTTTTGCTATTGTAAATGCCTTCAAGTTTTTCTCTAGCTGAGTGACTAGGTTTATCTAGTGCTCTGACACCTCCGATACAGCACTGTTTTACATGTTTTAATAACTGTGGAGAAGGTAGCTGGCACTGTTTCAGCTGCTGATAAATTCTTGCAGTTTGCCCATGTCTTCTAGCATGTCCATTTTCAAAGTTCTTTGGAGTTTTGCTTTCATGGATATACCAAAATGTCATTTGCAATAGCAGCAGTTTAACTGAACATTTTTTGACTTACTTTTCTTCTGTCATTGCTGGAACTATGTAAAAGAAGGAGTACAAGAAGAGCAATGGATTTCTTTTTATGGGGTGTGTGTGTGTGTGTGTGTGTGTGTGTGTGTGTGTGTGTGTGTGTCTTTCCACCATGTGGTTTCTGGGACTGATAACAAAAAATTTTACCTGATGAGCCACCTGACTGGCCCAGATTTCTGTTTTCGGAAAGAAATTCTCTAAGAGCTTTTGTTTATGTAGTCCTATCAAGACAGAGAGCAAGTGCTTCCTCACCACCTCTCCTTGACTTTTTTCAGTGTAAGTGAAACACGTTTCACTTTTTTTTTTTAAGTTTCATGAGATTTCTGCCTTTCTTCAAATTTTATTTCCCCTTATTAAACTTGTCCAATATGAATTTTGTTTTCTAAGTTCTTTAGGCAGGTGCTTTATTGTCATTTTTTGTACTGATACAGGCTTTTAGGACAACACAGTTTCTAATATATTATCTTAGTCAACTCCTATAAGGTCTTATTCTCACAAATGAATTTTTACAAACATTTCCTCTTTGTTATAGCATGGCCGATCTTTTGTATGACGAACTTTCTGGCATTTTGATCACAGTGTGCGTTTCAGCATTATTTTAAATGTCATTAAACTTTATTTATCTTTGTCCTACAACTGAAGATAACTATCTTGAAATGATCAGGAAGATTTCTTCCTGTTGTCTAGATTTCTTAAAGCTAAAAGTTGCTATGTAGGTATGCTAGGATAAAAAGACATCAATGGTCTTACTCAATACTGGATTTTGCATATTACAGTACTGACTTGCAAGGCGAGATATGTCCACCAGTGCAGTAGTGGCAAGTATGTAAATATTAGCCACTATCCTGGTTGGATTTGAGGCCAGTTCCTGTAAACACTGTCAAAACTCATGGCTGAGGAAGACACAGACTCTAGGAAAGAGACTATTGGCATTGTTTTTCTAAATGCTCATGTTAAACTGCTTTCTAAATATTTATGTTTATATTTGTAAATTTGTGCTACTATCAGCCATGGTCAGAGAAACTTATTGCAATAGGTACTGGCTAATATAGAGACTCATATCAGTTCAAATTGTCTAGAATACACAACTATGAGTGCTCAATTCTAAGTGGAATATCTATATTAACTGCCTCACTGAAGACTTGGGGAAGTAGCATGGAAGAGGAGGTAGAAAAAAAGAGCTGGACTATAGAGAGGAGCACTGTGAGATATTGTTCTCAGGGTGTAACCTGGCTATTGTGCACATGAACTCAAAGCAGTTGTGGCTAGCTGCATAAGACCTGAATGCCCTCTTCCTGAGGAGCTACTGGCAGTTGATAACTGCTGAGGAAGGGAGAGTCACTTTTCTTTGGGGGAATGATCATTTTTAGGTTGTTCATGCCCCCAGCGGATGGCACTACATGCTCACATGGGCAGTACAATTTGGACTTAATGGATTATAAAAAATGGACTTGAAGTTGAGAAGGAGATGTGTGGTAGAGGGTGCCTGGGGGTGGTGGATGGAAGGATAGAAATGAATATGACTAAGATATATTGTATACATGTATGGAATTTATCTTGATAGCTCATGGCTTTTATTTTTATGTAGACAAGCATCTCTTTTGCCTCAGCACAGTGCAGCTATGGTCTTATAATAACCTCCTAATCAAGTTTATTTGAGAAAGGCTGAAACTGTTAGGAGCTATCAGGAAGATTGTACTTCTTGCCAGGAGAGTATCGTGTTTCCCTGCCTTGCTTCCTTTCCCACTAATGCAGGGCTCTCAGTTCAGCATAAGCTTTGAGCTTTTCCAGCTGTTTCTATTAAGCATGGCCACATTGCTACTGGGATGCCTAGGACCACTTCTCATTTGCAGAGGTCAAAGATCAGGGCCTCACTCTCCAGGAATAAACTCTGAGGACTATTGAGAGCCTCCAGATCTCTATCAGGGCTCTCATAGCCCAAAGCATTCCTTTCTCTGCTCGGATCTGTCAATTGGTTCTGGATAAGATCAGATTTCCTCAGTCCAAATTTACCTATTACCTACATACAGTTCCTGGAGAAAGTCTGGAGAGAAGACATGGTCTCATAATCCTCCAATGTCATAACTGAAGGTCCCTTAGAGAGCATCTTGCCTCATTTAACAGAACATGTAACCTCCTTTTCACATTTCAAGGAATCCCCAAGATTGCCTTATAATACAAATCAGGAGCAAGGTAAGAGCCAAGTTAATCAGGAAAGCTAACTATCATGGGACCCAGCTGTGTTTTCAAGGACTCAGTGAGTCATTATAAATGCAGCCTTGGCTTCAGGGGTTGTTTATCAAGGATTTTCTTCAAGGACAAAAAGAGGTGTGGTGACTCAGCTCCAGAGCTTTACACCAGGTTGGGTAAGGCTGAAAAATGTTTGGTTCAGTTTCATCCTGGCAGGCCTTGGGGTTTGAAAGAACCTGATTTAAGGAGGCCTATCTTCCTTCTGACTGGCCCCAGGTAGTGTGGAGGGAATCTATCTTGGCCCACATCTCTTGCCTCTTACCTGACTCCTATGCAAAAGGTTCTTGAGTGTAGTTCTGAAAAAGAACACTCCCAATTTTGTTAGGGCAGGCTTTGGGAAGTGTGGATTTTTTCATGTCTACATTTGTAACAAAATCTACCAGGTGAAAAATACTATCACAACCATTCCTCCAGATTAGCCTCTAAAGAGTGAGAGTGTGATTTTCAGCTACATTTTATACATGAAGGCTCCAATACCACATTCTATGCCACACATAGCATCTCTAGAGTGACAAACCATACTATGAGTACATAGTAATCGAGTCGACAGACTGCTTTGATATGGTCTGTGACCAATTCGGTAATCTTATTGATTCCTGAGAAGTATAAAATTTGCAGGACTTTAGTGCATAGGCCCTAAGAAGACTTAGGCCCTAGGAACACTAATATTGTGATAGAAGGGCAATTTACCATCTTTTAACTTCATATTCTTGGAATATTTTCCTTTCAGATTAGTGAGTGATCTCATTATTAAGCCATGTGTCTGTCTCCTCTCTCTCTCTCTTTCCCCTGTGTATGTCTATATATGTCTGTGTCTCTGTGTGTCTTCGTATGCTTGTGTATGTATGTGCATTTATTTTAAACAAGTGTATCTTTACACTCTTACCAAAGACTAAGATTTTTGCCTGGGATTAGAAAGGAGATTATCTAATTGCTGTTCTAACAGAAACAAGGTCATAGATGACAGAACTGTAAACACACTATAAATGGAGTTTTTGGTGAAACAGATCACTTAGGAACCTTGTGTCTTGGGTGCTCAGAAAATGTCTCAGTGATATCTGTACACAAATCCAACATCATTATCAGCCATAGAAAAGGAACCCATTTCCCCTACCTTCCCTCCAATATATGGGGTCAAGAAAATGACACATTTTTGATTTTTTTTTATTCATGTTGCCCAGGGAGGGTACCCCAGTATTTTCACAGTGCAACTGCTCAGATGTATTGGTAAATGTGATCACAGTTGTGAAGTTCACCAGCCTGATGGTGAGGGTGGCTCCAGCTGGGGTGGAATTGCTGCTGGGGAAAGGATGATGATGGAGGGGAGTCAAAGGAGTTCTCAGCTTACAGGTTAGCGAGAAGCCAATCTAGCAGTTGCTTTCTAGCCATGTTGCCCACAGCTTCATCCAGTTGCCGTTCCTTGGCAAACTTCATGACCTCCTGAAGAAGATCTCCAACGCTGTACCCTTTCTCTGCTGCCTTGGCCGAAACTTCAGGGAGCTGTGGAGAAAACAGAATTAGCTTGAGTCATCTGATACTTGTTAGAAAGAGGACCCACTGGGCAAAGTGAACTAACATCTCCATATGCCTATCTACTACTAGGGTACAGTCATGTCACAGATGCAGAACTAGAGGCTGCTGACATGCCTATCATTTTTCCTTAAGCCTTGTGAAAAGAAGTTGTGTTTACTAAGTACTTCTCATAAGGTCACAGACCTTTAAATTAGTCTTTGTGGATTTCTAGTTCAAGTTTGGGGTTGTCATCACTCTCTGTCCCTTCAAAAACCTATGACATGGGTGTAAGGGGAACTCCATGGTTTCATTTTTACTCCTATACTGAAACTGATTTAACTATGTGACTTCTCTTGACTCTAATATGGGAAATGCAACTGTGTGTGTGTGTGTCTGTGTGTCTGTGTGTGTATGTGCACGTGGTGCGTGTATGCACGCACATGTGTATAGAGATAGTGTGCTTATAGATGAATACTATTCTACTCACATCTTCCCATACTACCTTTAATTTGTTGGGCCTTAATGCATTTCTTACCTTCTCTAGTTGTCCATCATCGTCTCCCATGAAGTAGAGCATGGGCACATTAAACTGAGAGGCGGCAATCCATTGCAGGACAGCCTGCAGCTGCTTCTGCAAGTTACCCGTAGAGCACTGATTGTTGACGATAACTTCAGGGCCAGGAGCATCTTGATACTGTGACATTGCACCTTCACGGCCACATCTGGAGCCACCAGCTGCCAGGGCTGCTTGTTCTTCCAGCTCAGCCAGGGCCGCTCCATTGTTGCTGTACTTAGCCATAATCAGGCACAGTTTCATCACAGATTCTACCAGTTGATCTATAAACTGGCGGTTCATTTGCTTCATCCCACTGATGAAGTCCAGTTCTGGATTGTCTGGGCATTGATCTTCAAGTCTCTTGGGCATGGCAGGTGCTCTGCTTGATCTAGCTTCAGAACAACGCCTCTCACTTTCAGATAACTCATCACAGCTGAAAGGGCTCTCGCTAAGAAGTTTCTGAATCAGTGACAGAACCATGTTCGACATGTCCAGCTTCTGGGAATCCAGTTGATTTTCCTTTGGACATGCGGATGGTCCAGAAGCTCCACGGCTTTCGAAATGCTTCATTGAGAGGGATTTTGCACTTTGGCCACTTCCGCACTTCTCATATTGTGTGCTTTGGGACATATATCCCATGGAGGAACCAGGGCAGTCCTCTTCACAGATATCTTTGCCCTTTGCTTGTTGGGTCAGATGATATTGAATCAGCATAAGGGCAGAAACAATCAGATCTTTGGCCAGTGAATCTGTGGAAGGACTGATCTTTTCTCTCTTGTCCTCTTTAGTGGGACATACTTTGTTAGTCACCCTGCCTTGGTTTCCTTGTTTCTGGTTCCACATGGTGAGACTCTCTTTGAGGATGTGTTCACTGACTTTCTCAGCACTTGTCAGTGACTTGCAGCATGGATCTGGTTTCACTTTGCATTTTTCTTTGCCTTTCATCTCAGCTTTCATAGCCGAGAATTCAAGGCTCTGATTCTTGCATTTGGGATCGTGAGTTCCAGCTTTCAAGGTTGCATATGCCAGACTCTGAGATTTAGTCTCCTTTTTCTCACCAAGAAGAGCGCTGACCAGACGTTTTAACATGGCCTCCATGATGTCCGCTGCATTCTGTTTTCCGTGATTGAAAAGATTCCTCTTGACGGCAGAAACAAAGTCTGAATCTGTCATCAGGACTCCTGTTATGTTATGCAAGTTCTTCATGCATGAATCAATCAGATCAGACACAATCTCCTTGGTGTGCTTTAATAGTACCCTCTTCAGGACCACACAAGCTGGAATTGGCTTCCCACAGCTGTGCACTTTCAAAGTTTTCATAACAGAGACCATCATGTCAGATGCCACCTGATTTGCATAGACCATAAGCCCCTTGCTGATGGAATCTGCAAATTCTTTGCTATCTTTTGGGCACATCTGCTTCTCTCCACACTTGTTCTTATTAGATAATTCACTATACAGAAAGGTTTTCCGGCCATCCCTGCATTCCTCCCCATTACCACGCAATTCTGCTGAGGTCAGTTCTACAGCTTCATGGGCCATCTCAGAAGCAATCTTGCTGACAGCACTTCGGGGGCTGGTTTTCCCCTTTTCTCCTGAGGATGGATACATTGAATGATGGAAACATTTGCTTCCACCTTCCAATTTGTCCTTGATTTCCTTTCGGGCCATTTGAATTACCAGAGATGACAATCGGTTGACATAGAATGAAAGATCGTCCATAGAGCATTCTCCATCCGGAGTAACAACTGACCTCTGATTGCTAGGGGATTTGGCTGCAGGATTTGAGGGACTTTGGTTATTGTTGGTGTTTTTGGATGCCGTCATTTCTAGGCGTAGGCTTTGAGGTCCTTTGGTCATATAATCCATGCTTAGTTGATCAGCATACACACTGTAGCAGTTCTCAGAGGGTATTTTGTGATACTCACCCTCTAGGTCTCCTACTTTATGTTTACAGCTAGAGGCTGAGGGGCTTAATGCATGTTGGAAACCCAAGGCATACTTCTGGAGATCATTGAGGAGCCAGTTGAGGACACATATGGGGTCGGAGGGAGCTTGTTTGAAAAGGCACACAGAACCCTCGGTCTAGAAAAAGAAGAACACCTCTCCATAAGTGCTTGAAGAGTTTGGGTAGGCTACTTCTGACTTTTTTATTTTCTCATTAGAAGAGATAATGTCTAAGTAACATAGATTAGAGATTGGACTGACTTTATTAGCATCTAATAATAGCCATTAATGAACATTCAAGCCATAGCAACAAAAGCTCAGAGTATGTCTAGTATATGTACTTATAGACTTAACTATGTGCAAGTGTTGCCAATGTGTTTGCCAATTGAATGTGTGTATGTATGTATTGTGCATGCCGACTGCACGAACTATGAAAGAATACACTTGTATATCTGTTTATGTAAAGAAGTCACTCTCAGTTTCAAGAATATACTATTATGTAGGTAGAAAGGTGTTGAATCGTAAATCCATATTTTAACTAATAACATGTTAGTATGTTTAAAAATAGCAATTACATGTTATTACATTAATAATCTGGAAGTATTTGATAATGTGTATATAAATGTTGCACATACTCTGGGTGCTTGAATGTATTGTGAATAACATAAGTCGGTATATCATTGCATTTGTGTCAATGTGTGTATCAAAGTATCAAACAAGTGCTAGTGAATATGTGTTACTTTATATAAGTGTGTATGTATGCATATCATTCATGATTGTGCAGGTCATATAGGTCTTTCCATATGCATTTATAAATGTTTATGTCAATATGTCAATATTTAAATTTATTAAAGTCACTGTGTTCTAGTCAAGGTTTATGTGTGTTAATGTGTGTTAGTATGTGTTTATACATTGTGTACATTAATGTAAATGTGGATGTTTATGCTTTACAGTGTGGGTATATCAGTACATCTGCCTGCATGTCTGTATATGTTCAGTCTGTATATGTATGTATTCTTAAATGTGACATATAGTCGTGTGTGTTTGCTTGTATAAATTACTTTAAATGCATATATAGATATAGAGATGAATGTTTTGGTGTACATATGTTCATATTTCTAAATCTATCATTTGTAATTGTGTACATTTATGCCATGTGATTGCAATCCATTAAAAAGCACTGCCCTTTTGCCTCTGTTTTATCTCCTCTAATTTTACTGATGTCATCATATTGAAAATATTTCATAAGGTATTATTTTTGAAATTAGGCCTAAGTTATAATCAAGATGATCTGCATTATATGTAGGAAACCTAGGCTTCTGTTTTAAGAGGAAACACCAGGTATAAGTTTCACTATTATTTTTCTTTTTATAATTATTTTTATATTTTATTTCATGTATATGGGTATTTTGCCAGCATATTCATCTGTACCACTTACCTAGACCAGGAAACTGTGCCAGATCCCTGGAATTGGAATTGCAGCACCACATGAATGCTGGGAATCAAATCTGGGTTCTCTAGAAGAGCTGTCAGTGCTCTTAACCTTTGAGGCATCTCTCCAACCCCAACTTGTAGCTTCTCTTAAGACTATATCATGGAATTAGCCACCCCCAAATAACTCCCAAAGCTTTGAAGTGTGTTCTGAACTCGTTTTACTTCTTTCAATGCCACTGGCCTCATTTCAAATGTGTCTGAGATCATAAATGATATTTTGCTTATAAAATACAAGTCTAGAAACAGGAAACAGAAAGTATTTGACTTCTTTGCATTAAAGCCAAATATTCTTTCCATTACCCAGGCTTGTAGGAAAGTGGTGAGTTTTGGTAGTGTCTCTGAAGCATGAGCCTAACAGATATAATTTAAAATACACACACACACACACACACACACACACACACACAATTGGGTTGACCATTGCACTCAAGTCCAATTGCTTTTGTTTTAACCTTTTCAAAAGGTTGGTGTGTAATCTCTTAGACACTCAAATTCTTGGTTGTTACTTGTTTTCTCTGTTCTATATCTTTATTCCTTACTGAATGGTGGGCAATGTGAGACACGTGAGCACAGTATAAGTCAGCAAGGTTGATACTAAGTGTACATATGGCTTAGAACAAGGATAGTAGTGTTCTGTTTGGAATGGATACCTCCAAGTCAAAGAGAGTATTTGGAACCCTTGTGATTAATGATCACCATTTAAAATACCTGCATTTGGAACTTACCTTGGCCCTGAACTTAGTCCTGTGTTTTCCAGAATGCCATGTGTTTCAGGTTGGTGTACCTATTGCACAACCATTTTCTTACCATCTCTGTCCCAGAGTCTACAGACCTAATATTGGACCCTAGAAATTAAGAGTGATAGAACCTTAGAGGCTAAGTCACCTTAGAAGACTGGTCTTGCTTTTCAGTGTCCTTGATCACAATAATCTCTTTTTCTTCCAGATTCTCCAGATTTAATTCACCTTCAGACCTGGAACCAGCAGCACCCTGCGGAATTAAAGGTTGGGATTTTTATTGAAAAGTTTTCTTTCTCTAAGCTGCTCCATCCCTTAGGCTACAACTTCACAGAGTGAAGGTCATGTCTTCCATTATCCATGTGATTCTCCAGAAGAGGTAGCGTTTCAGTGCCACAAAGTTTGAACAATGAGGTACAGTTATTTCCCCATATGACAAATTTGTTCCCTGATGACACTGAAGACTATATGTCAAGAGCCATATTCTGTTACCACTTTTGTGGACAGATTATGTGTGTCCATGTGTTTATTTAGTCCAATCACTGATGTAAGTGACTTTGTTGTCAAGAATGACAATAAATTCAGAACCAAATGCCCTGGGCCTTCCACCTGAACCCCTTCCTCTTTTCCTCCCTCTGCCTCACCTTTGCTCCCTCTCCATACTTCACAGAAAACCCTTCTCACTCACTTTTCATCCTCTTAAATTCTGAACAGGAAATACCCACCTTGGAATCTTTATCTTCCATATTCAGGGTGGACACATCCACGAAGCATATCTGCATAAAATTAGGAGAGTAAATTCTGATAAGTCCTAGAGGAAAGGTCATAATTTTTTCTTGGAGATGATAATAGCACTTACCTCATGTAATTCTTGTGAAAAACATCTGACAGTGTATGTAAATGTCTAAGCAGAATGTGGCACAAAAGAAAATACAGTGGTCCAAAAGAAAATATGCATAATATTCATTAGGAAAGACCCTGAGACAGCCTGGTTTTACTGGCACAAGTGAAAATATAGATTTTTGTGCCAGATTTTGAATTCTTCTAGCTTCAAATTTAGGATGTTCTCTACTATATCAGTTTTAGTCAAAATGTGCTATTTTACTATTGGTAATGTCAAATGTTTTAGTAGTACATGAGTAAACATTTCTATGGTACATTGTAGTTGAAAGTATAGCTTGTGGTATTAGAAATATTTCTTAGGATGATAGTCATATTTCAATATAAAATTTTAATGCTACAAAATTATACATCAAGAAAGTAATAAAATGGATGGCACTTGATCAAGATTAAAAATATAAAGTACTATCCAAATAGTTTATATTTGGGGAAACAGTATAAAATATTTGAAGTAATTTGCTCTCTTGAGTGGACTCAGTGCAACTTCCTGCTAGCTAAACATTATGACAATAGTATTAGGTAATAAAAGCTGGTTACTAGGCAACCACCACACCACTCTCCCTGTCTTAGGTTCTTCCCGTTTTATGTCCCACCGCCCTTGGGACCCCTCCCTCTTAGGCCCCTCCGTCTTAGGCCCCTCCTCTTAGGCTCCTCTGTTCTCTGAGAATCCCCCCCTTAGGCCCTGCCCTCCCTCTTAGGCTCCTTGATACTAGGCCACTCCTTCTTAGGCTCTTCCCTTTAGGCTCGCCTTCCTCTTAAGCCCCTCCCTCCTAGGCCCCTTTCCTTTTAGGTCCCTCTAGGCCATTCTCTCCTCTTAGGGCCCTTGCTCCCCTAGGCTTTTCCCCTCCTAGGCCCCTCCCGTCTTAGTCCCAGAATTCTCTCTCCTCTTAGGATCCTCTTCTATTAGGCACTGCCCTCCCCCTTAGGCCCACTGCCTCTTAGGTGCTTCCCTTCATAAGCCCCTCACTTCTAGGCATTTCCTTTCTTAGGCCCCTCCCTTGTAGTCCTCCTGCCCCTAGGAATCTCCCCTCAGATTTTCGCTCTTAGGATCCTTCCTCCCTTTTAGGCCCCTTTCGCATCTTAGGGCCCTCCCTCCCTCTTAAGTTCACTGGCTCTTAGGCACCTCCCCCTTGGTTCCACTGCCCTCAGGCCCCTCCTTCCTCTTAGGCCCCTCCCCCTTGGTTCCACTGCCCTTAGGCCCCTCCTTCCTCTTAGGCCCCCCC
>PVIH01027461.1:0-16914 GCA_004025045.1 Sigmodon hispidus | reverse complement strand
CATGGTGTCCCAGATTTCCTGAACATTTTGAGTTATGGCTTTTTTAGTTTTACTATTTTCTTTGACTGATATATCTATTTGAGCTACTGAGTCTTCCACTTCAGAGATTCTATCTTCCATCTCTTGAACTCTGTTTGTTATGCTTGTATCTGTGGTTCCAGCTTTTTTCTTCAGGTTTTCTCTTTCCATCTTTGCCTCATTTTGTGCCTTTTTTATTGCTTCCATTTCAGCTTTTAGCTCCTGGCATGTTTCTTTCATAGATTTGTTCATCTCTCCAATTTTTTGCTTGTATTTTCTTCTATTTCTTTAAGGCTATTTTTCATATCTTCTTTGAGAGCTTTGATCGTCATCAAAAAGGAATTTTTGGTGTTGCTTCCTTCTGTTTCCTCTTCATTGCTCAGTTCAGGTCTTGTATTTGTAAGATTCCCACTCTCTTCTGGAGTTATCATGTTGTTCTTTGTATTATTATGTAATTTTTTGCACTGACGTTTACCCATGGCTTCAGTGGTTCACGATTAGATGGCTCCTGGTCAGTTGTGGCACTCGGGCTTGTGTGCCTCCTGTCACCTCTCTGGGCAGGGTCTGAATCTACCCTTCAGAGACACCAGAAGTTATCTATTCGCTGAGTTCGAGGTTGAGGTAGATAGCCATGCAAATTCCCTCAGTAGCAGCTGTGGGTATGGTGACAGGCAAACTTTATCTGCACCTGTTACAGAGTTCGCTGGGACTCACTCTGCAGCCAGCACCTGGTCCCGGAACCAATGGAAGCTCAACTCTCCCTCCCTGGCTGGGATATAGGGGCTTGGGCCTGGTGACCCCTCCTCACCTCTGGGCGGTGTCTGAGTCTGTCCTTCAGGGACCCCTGTAGTTATCTGTTCGCTCAGTTGGAGTCGAGGTGGGTAGCCATGCAAATTCCCTCAGTAGCAGCTGTGGGTATGGTGACCGGCAGAGTTATCTCAGTAGCTGCTTATTTTCATCTTGCTTTCTACTCCTCTAAATCAAATTCTGCAAGCTCATCCCCAGCTCTGCAATAGAATACATGCTGCAGCCTCCATTCACCCTTATTCCATCTCCAGCAGATCACACATATCCCCTCCTAACTTCTTTGCCCTCCTACATTGCTTTTTCCCAACCCCAAGTCCTGTAGGTACTCTCTGGTAACCCACAGGCCACCTTGACCAAGGAAGCAAGGAGGCTAATTGTAGCAGTAAACAAGAAGCTACCCAGGTAAACTAAATGACGTAAAAGTACTGGAGCCGGGCAGGGCATGGTCAACTGGAAAGAGTGCTGGAAGAAAAGCCACCCCCCAGAAGAGAGAGCCCAGAAGAGGTAGGAGCATGGCAGCTTTTTCTTCTGGACCTGTGGCATGGTTAGGTGCCCCATGGGCATCTTACAGTCTGGTATACCCCTACCTTCTTTGCTACCTAAAGGATGGCCTATTATTGTTATTGATCTGAAGGACTGTTTTTTTTACCATACCTCTACAAGAATAAGATAAAGAGAAGTTTGCTTTCACTGCACCTACTCTCAATAATGCACACCCAGTAAAAAGGTACCAATGGAGGGTCCCTCCACAAGGGATGTTGAATAGTTCCACCTTATGCCAATAATTTGTCCGACAGCCATTAGAAGTGATATGCAAACAATTCCCACAGTCTATCATTTACCATTATATGGATGATATATTGTTAGCAGACCCAGACATAGACACCTTAGAAAGACTGTTTGAAGAAATGAAGAAGGTGTTGCCTGATTGGGGACTTCACATTGTCCCTGAAAAGATACAAAGAGGGGATTCTATCAATTATTTGGGATATAAAATAGGCTTGTAAACAATTAGACCTCAGAAGGTACAACTTAAGAGGGACAGATTGAGGACACTTAATGATTTTCAGAAACTATAAAGGGATATCGTCCACATACGACTGGTTATTGGTATTAAAAACTATGAACTGGTTCATTTGTTCAAAACTTTAGATGGAAATAAGGATCTGAACAGTCCCAGGGAATTCTCTGCTGAAGCTGAGAAAGAATTAACATTGGTGGAAAAGAGATTACAAGAAGCACATGTTAATCGTATAGACCCAGACCTGGACTGCATCCTGGTTATTTTGCCTTCTGAATATTCCCCTACAGGAGTCATAATGCAAAGAGAAAGTATTATATTAGAATACATATTTCTGCCACATAGACCAAGTAAAAAACTGAAAACATACATTGAAAAGATTTCAGATTTGATCTTCAAAGGAAAATTCAGGCTTCAACAGTTAACTGGAAATGATCCAGCAGAAATTGTCGTCCCTTTGACCAATGAGGAAATTGATCGATTATGGGCAGACAATGAAACTTGGCAAAAGGCTTGTAGTGGTTTTCTGGGGGAGATTAATAACGAATATCCCCAAAGCAAGAGGATTCAGTTTATAAAGAAAACTAATTGGATTTTCCCCCATGTGGTAGAAGATAAGCCTGTTTCTGAAGCTCCTACATTTTTTTACTGATGCAAATAAATCAGAAAAGGCCGGTTATAAATCAGAAAACTTCAGTAAGGTGACACAGAGTCCTTATGATTCTGTTCAGAATGCAGATCTGTATGCAATTATTATGGTGTTATTGGATTTTACAGGACTTCTTAACCTTGTAACTACTCTCATTATGCAGAAAGAGTTGTATTTCATATTGTAACTGCTGACTTCATTCCTGATGATACAGAATTAACCTTTTTGTTTGTACAGCTATAGGATATCATCAGAAATAGAGCACATCCTATGTATATAACACATATCAGGGCTCATTCAGGCCTTCCTGGTCCTTTGGCACAGGGTAATGATGAGATTGATTGGTTATTGATAGGGAATGTGGTAGAAGCCTCAGAATTTCACAAGAAGCATCATGTCAATAGCCAAGGGATTAAAGAAGAGTTTTCCCATCACCTGACATCAAGCCAAGGAAATTTTGTGAAAGTGTGACAAGTGTTCCCTTTACAATCAACCATCCTTACCCGCTGGGAATAATCCTAAGAGTACAAGGAGCAAGGAGATTTGGCAGATGGCTGTGTTTCACTTCACGGAATTTGGTAAGATGATATATGTTCATCACACCAATGACACCTACTCAGGAATGCAGTGGGCTACCGCCCTGAGTTCTGAAAATGCTAATGTGGTATTCACTCATCTTCTGGAAGCCATGACAATATTGGGAATTCCTGATTAAATTAAGACTGACAATGCTCCAGCATATGTTTCCCAGAAAATGAAGCAGATTTTTGGATATTATGAGATAAAGCACTTTACTGGGATACCACACAACCCCACTGGACAAGCAGTTGTGGAAAGATCCTATCACACCTTGAAAGAGATGCTTCATAAACAGAAAGGTGGTATGAAAAAACATGGGGAGAGATTTCATAGTGCCTTGTTGACATTAAACTTTCTTAATGCTGATGAGAAAGGAACTTCAGCTGCAGAGAAACACTGGGTAATAGACAAGACTTCTGAGTTGAATCAACCTGTTTATTTCAAGGATGTGCTAACTTCAGAATGGAAACAAGGACGTGCTTCATTGAGGTAGGGGTTTTACTTTTGTTTCCACAGGAAAAGAGAAAATATGGATACCAACAAGATTGATAAAGAGCCGAATTGAAAAGGAGAACCCTCCTGAGGAGAAGGATTAATGGCTCATCTGCCAATAAGACAATTGGATATGTGGTAAGGAACATTCACTTAGCTAAGGTGGGGCAGGATCTCAATTTTGTTTTGATAGAAGAATGGATACAACCCTCTTCACAACACTAAAAGGATGCTGAATGCTTAGACTTTTGAAGCGTTAAAAGGACTACAGGGGATTACAAGGACACCTGACACTGGCAGGCACTAAGGGTAATTTCTCTATTCTCACAACCATACATCTATGTCTAATGATTATGCATATACATATCTTTATATATATTGAAAAAAAAGGAGGTCCTGGTTTGATCACAAAAATGGCTGTCTTTGGAGGTGGAGCAAGTGGCTTTCTCCCTTCTAAACCCAAGCGTATTGGTAAATAAACCCTTAGAGACTCGGCCTCACATCAGGAAAGCCACCTGAGGTGAGACAGAAAATAGATGAGATATGTATGGACCAATATTATCTCACTTTTATTTTAAATCTTAAATCTTACTTCTCTCTGCATTTCTTACTCTCTTACTCTAAAAATCTTGTCTGCACACAATACTTTCTGATGGTTCAATATCTTGAGTTAATAGTATCCATTGGTTTCTCCACTAAAAAAACAATTTCTTGTACCAGCACTCTCCAAGGCATCCAGAAGGAACATGGGGCCTCCACTGAAAAAAAATAATAATAAAAAGAAAGACCCTTGAGACAGAGAAAGAAGGAACCTGCTGTATGTCAGTCAGTGATCACTTTTGAGGTATAGACCAATCAGGACAGTTGTAAGATAGTTTCATATCATATCTTTAACAAGAATTTCAGTTTGATCCACTCAGTATGATGAGAATGGTTATATATGTTTGTAGAATGGTTATATATGTTTACAGTTACTTCATTAGGAATTAACCATTGTTTTAGTTTTACAGGACCCCACAGAGATACTGTCGCCCACAGGCCAGCATGAAGCAACTTAATGAAAGAACAATGTCCCTTTCCCAATAAGTTGGTAATCCAAGGGAGGGTCATGGTCAATTATCATTTTGATACGATGGTTATAAGTTAATCTTGGGTAGAGGTTAGAATGATATTATAGATGTAGAAATTTCTAAAAAAGAGAGAGAGAGAGAAAGAGAGAGAAAGAAAGAAAAGGGAATAGATAGGAGATCATTATACTTGCAAACAACTATTAACCAAAGGTTGAATGAAAAATGAATCACCATGGTACAGATGTTTGTATATTGATACAAATGGGAAATCAATCTACATGTTTGATTGAGATAATATGTATATTGCTACAAAGTTGAACATGATGCAAATGTTTGTTTTGATACTAATGGGAAATTAATCTATATGTTTGATTGGGATAATATATATATATTGATACAAAGTATAATTGCCTTATTTTGCACATGTCTACCTCTATTTAAAATATTTTGCACACTGATGTGTATTAAGTACATTGTCATTTCCATAATTCAATTTCTACCTCTAATTATTTATGCTAGTAATAACATTTGTTGTAATATATACACAAGTTGTTTTATATAACTCTGTTCATATATATATATATATATATATATAATGATATATAGTTAGGATATTATTGTCATTTGATACAAAATGTGTATTTTGGTCAATATTCCTAAGATTGTTATACTTGAAATTATTATGGAGGAGTTATACACTCATTTTTGGAATGCCTATTCTTACTATGTTAGCTTTACTTTCTTGGTTGATTGGGATTGCAGATTATGGCTACTCAGATTTGCCACCTAACAGTCAGGATACTCAGGCTTTTCAGAAACATGTTAGAATATACCAGATAGATAGGCATCTTCAACTACTTCATAGACAGAGAGAATATGGCTTTCAAGATTTTGTTATCTCGCATTTGGCCTTGTGAGACATGACAACTCCTGGTATCACCATTCCTTTCCCGAGGTGGTGTTGAGCATCACAGACATCTTGCAAAGAGATTGTCTTCTTTGGCGAATAATGGCCTGAGGGGCAAAGGACTGTACTTGCCCTGACTGCTGTCAGCGTGCTCACTGTCTAATATGAAAGAGCAAGATGAAGGATAGAGATTGCCAAAGCCTGCCTACACAGGATAAGACGGTCTTACCCAAAAATACCCTTCTTCTACAGAGACTTCTATAGAGTCAGACATCCTAGGCCAGTAGTCATAAGGATGGATGCTCCCATTGTACAGAGAAGTGGTGGATGACTGTCCAGGTAGTTAACTGTGGTTGTCTTCTCTTAAATTTTGGAAGTTACTTCATCATGCTTCGGACTTCAGGTATATATTTTCCTTCTCAGGTCTTGATGGTGTTGAAGACTGGATAGTTGAGGTTGTTATTACTTCACATTTCAGCAAAGACACTCAGGTATTAGAACTTTATTGTTTAAGATAAACAACTTTGAAACAATCCCTGTGTATTTCCTCATATCAACATTCTAGACATTAAAATGCATCTCGTATTTGTTGTTTGTTAGCTGTAGTTTGACCTCACTTATGTTAGTACTTTTCTCTTCCCCAGACATCACCTTATGATGATCCCTATAGTATGTAGTTTTATACTTAGTTTAGAAGTTTCTTATTTAGACAAAAAGGGGAGATGTAGTGGGAAACCAGAAGCTACCCAGGTAAATTCCATGACATAAAAGTGCTGGAGCCAGGCAGGGCATGGTCAACTGGAAAGAGCTCTGGAAGTAAAGCCCCCAGAAAAAGAGAGCCCAGAAGAGGGAGGAGTGTGGCAGCTTTTTCTTCTGGACCTGTGGCATGGTTAGGAAGGCCCGCTCGGTTGGAAACCCTCCTGCATGCTGCGTCTCCACCTTTTCTCCCCTCCCTGAACACCCCCTTTTCTGTAAGGGACTTTTAGATAATAAACATTACTTAATATAGATCTCACAGTGGGTTAATTATCGGAACAGCTAATTGCAGATCTTGATTTATTTGTCCATTCCCCAAAGTCCAATGCCCCAGTTTCATCACCAGCAATTGAGAGTTTATGGATGACAAGGCTAGAAGTTTTATTAATGTGCATTTTAGGGAAACACAATATAATGTGGTAGACTGCAATGGCTTTAAATAATTATATAATATAGAATACAAAATTATATAAACATCCATAGTAGTAAGAGAACAGAAGACACCTGAATAGAGAAAAGCTTATTTTATTGTTGTTATTTTGTTTGTTTGCTTGAGGCAAGGTTTCTTCATGTAGCTGTGGCTGTGGAGAATTAAACTCATTTCTAATGAAGTTGAAGTGAATGTGCCTTTATTTAAGCAGCAGTAGAAGGCCACGTATATTTGTATTGAAATAGAGAGAAATGAAAGAGAGATTAAGTACTTTTTTTATAATATTGTGTGTATATAAGAATAAAATCAAGAAGAAATTTGTAAATAAAAATATTAACAAACCAAAAATCCATTTAGGGGCAGAAAGAAAAGAGAAAAAATCATCTTAAGAAACAGATGTGAAATTAATGATTTTATTGTGGAGAAGAGAGAATGACCTGATGTGGTGGGAGGGGAAAGGTACCTTGAATAAGGATATACAAGGATAGAAAGTGGGACTTCTTTGTTCATAATAATAAAATAAAAATTAAAAAAGAGAGTCCTCTGGGAAAAAAATAAATTAATGATTTTTAAATGTATATAGATATATATGTATAAATATATACATATATGTGTGTATTTAAGATATGTGTACATTTTAAATTTGCTGTGTAAGATTTGCAAGCAGGTAAATAAAAAATTTCCTGAATAGCAAGAACAATAGAAAATGGTGAAAAACAACAGGATTATAAGGAGGAGGTGGAATCTGATATCAATTATAAGGATGTAGGTGCCCTAACAGTTCATAGTCTCTTGAATATTCTGATGTACTAGTGTCTGTATCACTGAAACACATTGATCCTTATCCCAATTTCCTAGGTCCAGTTTTATTACCATTTTAGATTGTCAGCAAGCTGTCCTTACAATTTTCCATGTGGGTCACAATGTCTCTCTGAAGTCTCTACCTGGTTAAAGTAAACTGTTAATGGCTGTCATTATGTACCAGATTTAACCTGTGCCAGTTGCAGTTGGGAACTATTTGGCTCTAAATGCAGTAGGTAGTGTTTCATTTATTTACATTTAAGGTGTAAAATATGAAAATGATTTAATTCAACATATGTTTTAAAGTTACTGAATGGAAAAAGTGGAAAAGAAAGAAAAATCTTATACTGAAATAGCTAAAGGCCTTTGGTATCTTTTTTTTTTTCCTTTAACTGTGGAGTCTAAAGAGATAAAAGGCACCTGAAAGCTAGTCTGTGATTATTTGTGAATCTTACCAAATATATTGGTTTTGAGGGGAGAGAGAGAGAGAGAGAGAGAGAGAGAACAATAAACAGATTCTAAGAAGTCCTCATGCCCAGGATTTACAATTGTAAAATGTTTCTCATTTCCTTTCTGATTACATTCCATATGAGTGTTCATTGTATGCTGATGTCCAAAGGTAGGGACCCAAGCCAGGTTCTTAAAATTGTCTATGAACACACTTTCGATCAACCCCACTTCCCACTTTCTTGAACACTGTGACATAAACATCAGTTAGTTAAATCCAGTTGCAGCCATTCTCTGAAAAGGCCAAGTTTAAGCCATGGTTATGTGAGTACAGAGAAACAGCACTGCCCGTGGGAGGTGGGTCACAGGACTCTGTGCCTGCTTGGCTCAAATATGCCACCAACAGGAGAAAAATGGAAAAGCAAGACAGGACAACACCCATTCTATCCTTATTATATTTTATAGCTAATATCTATACAAATAACAAGAGATTTTTCTATTACAACTGTATTCTCTACTTAACTATTAGGAATATGTTAAACTCTATTTATTGGAGATAATCCTAGATAACATATAAGTAAAGTTAACAAAAAAGACAAATGGAAAAAGAACACAACACAAAACCTCCCTTTCCCTTATAAAAATTCTGTAGTCAAATGCTTTCATCCTGACTCTTTTTTCTTTAAATGACACCCTTATGAAATGCACAACTTCTCAAACCCTAAGATAATTTGCATTCTTGTGGTTAAACAAGTCAGTGCAACGTCTTTAAATAAGCCCTAAGAGCTTCATAACTGAGACTCAAATGTCAGGGCTGTACTTGATCATTAAACATGGTTTCAGCCGTGGTTTGTGGTCTCTTGTAAATGAAGCCTTGTGGAAAAAGTCCATGTTTACAGCTCATTTGTGATGCTCAAGGAAGGAAGGACTCACACCAGCTTTGTTGCTGCATTGGAAACTATCTCTTCCATACATTTATATCTCATTATGTGGCCATAATGCTACTGTGACTGTGTAATTCTTTGAGTCCTAAATGCAATGACTGATGGGAGGAAAATAGCCTATGAAGACTGACATTATCCCACAGCTTCTGTTCCCTGAGCAGCCAACCTTCTGCCTGCACCCAGCCTCTACATCTTCTGCACACCACTGTACTAATACTCCATTTGTATGAAGGCAGATTGTCAGGCCTTTCTACTACAGTTTGCCTCAGTTTCCCTGACAAACAACAAAGAAACTTTCCCTATCAAATAGAAATTAGGCATTCGCTACTTTTTTCCATTCACAGAACTCATCACAAGTAGCAACCATTGCATCATTTACTTCCTGTGGTTTTCTTGTTTAATGAATTTCCCTCTCCACGAAATATATATAAGCTTGGACACCACAGCCATCTAAACCTTCTTTACTATTTTACACTCAACACATATTACTATGTTTGGAGAAGAGTATATAATATACATATTTGGAATGTTTGAATGAATGTACCCATGTCAACCAAACTGAACATAGCAACACTTTCCTTTTATTACTAAGTCTAAACAGATGTAAACAACATAAATAACTCATCCTACTACCATCTGCTATGTGGCAACTAATGGACAATAAAGGTAGAAAAGAGGCAATTGCGGAAGTTTATTAGTGTGGTGAATAATGCACGTGGTGATTAAAATGTGCCTACATTTTCCCATCACTGAGGAACAGATTAAAAAAATACCTAATATTTTCCAGCATGCCCTGCACTTGTCAAAATAGAAGCAAGTGTAAAGTTACTTGATATTTGCCTAACTTCCTGTTCTTAGTCTACATATGTAGCAACCACACAAGGTTCTATTAAACACGAACCAAAACATTAGAGTGGGCTGAAAACTTCATTTTTATTCCTTTAGATGTATGTTCTGAGTCCATAGATAAGAACAATGTAACCCAAACAAACAAATATGTCTGATTATATTTATGGAGACGACATTCTCTTATGCTTCCTGGCTACCCACTTTTGTCCTGCTTTCCTCTTTGGTGAGTTTCATAACTACCAAGGCTTTCTCATTAAAACAATTACAAGTTAGTTCCGATCAGCATTGTTTACTCATAAAAGTTGTTTGCCTGCAACCATGAGTGAGAAGGTGTCTTCCAATTAGTAACTAATACCTTGTTAGCGTGAAAGAAATAATGAAAGATAAAAGATATCAAGTGAGAAATTTCACTAAGAATTTCAGTGTCAATGAGCCACTAAGTAGAAATGTATTGAAAGAGAGATATGCTCTGTGGCATTAGGTGAGAGATATTTAATGGAGAATTTAGTCTCGTAAATGAAAGTTAAAGTGAGGTGTCAGTTTGTTGGCATGGGTCATGCTTTGAATATGAAACATACCCAGAAGCTCAGGTTATGAATTCTAGTCCAGTTTGTAGCACTGTCTTAAAAGAGGTAAGGCCAGGAAGGCAGACATAGGTACCAAAGTTTATCTCTGTGATAGTATGGACAGCTGTGATTCTGATAAATGTCTGATTTTTGATCCACAAAGATGTGAGTAGTCTCTAGTCCCTGGACTCACTGCTTTTATGCTCTGGCTTCCCCACAAGGACACACTGAGGACCTCAGAATAGAAGATACCTACTCCACGCAAGTCTCCACAGTTCTGTGGCTGACCAATAGCAAGGTGTTTGACATCTTAAAAACAGGTATGTAGCTCAGAGTTAGAGTGTTGACCTAACATTTGTAAAGAAAAATTTAATTCCTAGTATTACAAAATAAAACAAAAGCAATAGAAATGCATTTACTAAATAATCCTTAGACTGTATCTAACTGCTGTTTATAAATCAAGGAAGAATAAAGAAAAGTAGGTGAATGAAGAAATTTTTTTTTATCACTAACGCACTTGTAAGTGATTTTTTAAAGTATGCTTGAAATTAGAATTTTGAAGGATTAAATCTACAAAATGCCATTTAAGATGTGTATATGAAATTTGGCATTTGAAAAAAATTGTCATGCAATACTGAAGCCAAATTGATTGATTAGAAGCCAGAAATGTTTACTTATTTACTATGAATTAAAACACAAAATAAAAATATTATGGAAGAGTAGGAAGAGTCAATACAGTCAGTGGTTGATTACAACTTCAAGAAGCCACAACAAACACTAACACACACACACACACACACACACACAGAGACAGAGACAGAGAGAGACAAAGAGACAGAGACAGACAGAGACAGAGAGAGGGAAATGGATATAGACACAAGGATATACTACACAAATGAATGTAGGCACAACTATGTACATGTAACAAATAGTATATAGTTGCATCTACATCTATTCCTATTATTTGTGTGTGTATGTGAGTATATGTGTGTGATGAGTATGTTTAATAAAACGAGTGTTTGGTGTCATTCTCAGACATAAAAGTGCATCATTATAATATGTATCATAATTATATTTTATTAAAAATTAAAGAGTACTATCTTATAAAATCATTTTGATATTCTCATATACATAATAAAAATGTTGCCTACTAATTAGGGCCCAGACCTGTGCACAATTGCTAAATCTATTTTTTTGTTTTTTAAAATGTACATGTCTACTGTATTCACACACTTTCACTATTCTTCCAATTTCTCCCAGGCTTCTCTACTAACTCCCTTTCACATTTATAAATACTTCTTTAATTTATTGTTACACACACATACACCTCCTGATGACTCCATTTTTGTGGGTAGCATGTTTAAGGTTGAGCACTCAGACTGGATAATCTAGGAGAAGACAGAAGAGACATACTCTCCTTAACCCAAAGCCATTAATGAGCAGGAGTTGTTTGTTTTTGTTTGCATTTTTTTAATTGAGAGAGGCAGGGACCTGTGAGAGTTTGTATATCAGCTGGTGTCATTATGCAGATGTTTGACTAGGATATTGTTGAGATCCCAGGGGTAAGGTTTCTTTGTCCTAAATATAAACATAATCTCAAATCAGATGTTTTGGTTCTCTGGCTCATACAATTATTATGTCACTATGGTTCCCAAGTCTTAGGTTTAAACGTTGCATTGTAGATATAACAGTTGGAATTCAGCACCTATGGTCACATGTTCATTTTGACTTCTTGCAGATTTCTGTGACTCTGTCTGCTGTAAAAAAAAGTTTCTTTGATGGGAGTAAGAACTACTTTTATTTATGGGTACAAGGATAGGTATTTACAGGCAGCTAAAAATTATTTGGGCTTGGGGAAATAGCAGTAGTTGTTTTTTCACTAGTGTCTATCAGTCACTAACTACAATTAGTAGCCTAGATTTACAGTATTAGACAGGAATTACCTCTTATTGCACAAACCTTGAGTCCAATTAGACAGTTGTTTTTTGTTTTTTTTGGGAGGGGGTTATTTTATTTTGTATTTATCAAGAAAAACAGTAAATTGAATTTAAAATGCTGATAAGTTAACAATAACCATAAAGAAAATAAAAATCATAAGCATGACTTATCAAGGGTGATAATGCAAATAATTTGCTATGCATAAAATTACTTTCTGTTCAGCTTTCCCTCTGGATTTTTTTTCCCTATCCCTGTATATCCCCATTCAAGGTCCCTGCCACATCAGGTCACCCTTTCTTTCTCCACAACTCCCCATCCCCTCCCTGGGCAGGTTGCAGACAGTGCCATGGTCCCACTGACCCAATAAAGCTTAGTTCAGTCTCCCCTCCTGGCAAATCCAGTTTTGTCCCCCCTCCCTCAAGAGTGAGTCAGGTGTTCCTATAAGTGTAGTGGGATCCGAAGGGTCAGTCCAGGGTGTTTCTGATCCCAAGTTGTTCAGTGATTGTGGTTTGCAGCTTGGGCATGCTTGGCTTTTTTTCTTGTTAGTTTGTTTAGAGACCACTAATGAGTGAGTACACCCCTGCTTATCTTTCTGGGTTTGTGATACCTCGTTCAGGAGGATATTTTCCAAATCCATCCATTTGCCTGCAAATTTTAGGATATCATTTTTTCTTACTGCTGAGTAGTAAGAAAACTTTCATAACCCAGGAAATACATATTCAAATTACACCACTTACATGACAATGATTCTCTCAAGAGACAAAACCCCAGTGCCACACATTGGAAACCTTTTTCTGAGTGTTTGGAGAGGGGTATCTAAGAGACTCCTCAAGCAATATATGTTGTTTTCCTTGATTGTTAATATGTGAGCTAACAGTGACAAAAAATGTGAAGACAAATAATAAATTTCACAAACTAGACTAGATATATCCTAACTTGCTATGGTAATGAAGGGAGGTAATAAGGGTTCGTTAAACTAGTCTTTTTAAACAAATAAAACCTAAAGGATAAATAGGTGGCATTATAAAAAAGTGAATTATTTTATAAAAAATAAATTTAAAAGATTGATTTCGTGGAGGAAAAAATAAAGTGTAAAACAGCAAACAAGCATGCACTCAGACATGTGATGTGATCACTGAGTCTCAAGGATGCACATGTTTAGTAAGCAATGCCATATGAGATAAAAAATGAAGACCAAAATTAGAAAATTCATTGAGTAAAGCTGCACAGAAACTAAACTGTAAACACAATAAACTGCTTTAGCCAACTGAAAGCTAAAAAGAGCTTGGGCCAATCCTTTAGTCTGCTTTTTATAGTTAAAGTTATTTTACATAATTGGGAATTCTGATCAGTTATCAGACTTTCAGTGGACCATGGTTGATTTGTTTTTTAGCTTTGTCATGAGGATTTTATAGAGTAGAATAATCTTTTGTTTTTGAGTCCTCCAAAAAAATCTGAGTCCTCAAAATTTATCATGCCATATAAAGTAATTATGACTTATTTTCCATTATCTGTATAACTCAAACAGATTAACACTACAGGAAGGGCAGAGACAGTCACCAGTGACTTCAAACCAAGCATAGAATGATATTCATCAAAGTTAAATATGAAATTTCACTGACCAACAGAATTGGGCAAGACTCTGAGCCTCTGCAAGAGTACCTAATCCAAGGAAATACAACCTCCATCCCTCTATAAACCATCTCTCTTGACACAGAGAGCTGAAAGTGCCAGCCCATCCAACTCTTTACTTCATGACTAGAATCTTGAAAGTTGAAGTGATTCTTTTTACTGTCAACTCTGTGAATGGAAGCCAAAATAGTCATTTGCTACAGGTGGCTGTCACTCACCACTCATCACCATAATCCAGCCCAGTTTTCCAATGCAAACACATCACCTTATTGCACTCAATTCATGAAGTATCATTCTAATATTCACTGATGCCAAAAATCTTACAACTAAAAGGACTCTAAAGAGGCCCCAGAAAATAGATGCATCATTATAATAGAAATTTTCATTAGTTTGAAATGTGTAAATAGTTTTCTTTTTCTTCCTGCAGAAATCTATGTAAAAGAAATGTTTTCCTTTTTTTCTTTGCTATATTGTTGGTACTTTCTGAGCCTGAAGATACATCAAAGGATGTGAAGGTCTTAATTCTAACATATGTCAAATTTAATCTCTGAAGAAAGAAATTTGATATACACATGTACATACATCATTATATATAGAACCTTGTACTATCAAGAAAAGAACAAATATAAAGAATTAAGTAGTGAGGAACAGAATATCATGAGGAGAGATGTGGGAGGGCCAGTCCCTGGTTATTATCTCTGTCTTTGAACCCAGTGAATCGACATGATAGGTACTAGGAAGAACAATTTCAATCAAAGAAAAATTAGAGCAACAACAGACCACTTAGACTAGCTGACGTATGATAAGCAGTAGTGGGGGAAGGGAGCCTGCCTGGAAGCATTTAGAACCCTACAACCATACAGAGAAATGTATATTTTATTTGGTAGCTAGAGACTTACTGGCATGAAGCTACAAAATATCCTAGCTTCAACCAAGAGGACTCTTAAGAGAAGGGCAAAACCTTTTCTGTGTGGTTTTTTTTTTTTTTTTTTTTTTTTTGAATAACCAGAGGGAATAATGCTGCTGCTGTCTCTGATTAAAAAAAAATCAAGGGCTGAAAAATATTCCCACGTTCAATAGGTCAAGTTGTTCTGCCTAGAGAGGAGCTTTTCACAAAAAAGCAATCACCGGTTTCCACTAGACTCCTGATGAGTTCTTTGTTAAGTGAAACATATTTCTTCAGTTCTTACACCTGGACATCTCTCTCTTTCCTATTATTTTAGCTGGGAGCCATAACAATGTCTTAAGAGGGGCAGTTTTAGCAGGAGTAATAGTGTACATGTTCTTAAGTAGAAGATATTTTAAGATGACTCTGAAACAGCAAATACTTATGTAACAATGAGAAATGAGTATGGCTGCCCTATATAAACAATAATACATAGTTCAAGTAAACAATATTAGTAAGAGCAGAATATCAAAATATTCTTTAACTGGACAAAGTAAACTCCTGCACTAACCTTATGCATTGGAATTCTTAGCCTACCGTGTTTCTACAAGAAAGTATCAGAGAAAAACATATACATTACAGTGATGACTCATCATTTAAGTTGAATGTTTTGAACCCAAAATTGCTCCTAAAATATAATCCTCAAAGTAGTGAATCAGATTTACTGGGAGCATATTTGTGAAATTAAATTAAATATCAAATAACAGAGACAATGGGTACAATCTATACAAAGACTGATATATTTTTCCCTTGTGAATTTCAGACAGTATTTAAGATGAAAAAACAAACCAAAAAACATTTTGATTATTTTTAATTTTGTTATAAAAATAAATATAATAGAAATTTGTTCTTTTGTGTAGTAGTTGAAGGAGGTAATTTCACTAAAATGGGAGAAATTAAAACTGCATATATGAATTAACTCCCATTCCTATCATGACTTTAAGGTAACTAATAAGATTAAAATATCAGTTTCAATGACTATGAAAAAATGGAAAGCATTTTCCTGCTTGGACTACACGGCAAAGTAGAAACACAATTTCCCTCTCTGTTCTGATAAGTATGGTAAGTAATAAACATATGAGTAGTTAATATTCTGAAACAGAAGACACACTGCCTGAGATTCAGAGCTTGAGATCCTGCACAGCTACATCAGTTTGTGTTTGTTGATTAAGTACATGGATAAAAAGGTGGCATGTCTTTATGAAACACAATTAGAGGATTCTTTCATTCTGAAGGTGAATCAATCTTAATGGCAAATATTCTACAATGTAAGTGTCCTTGAGTCAAAGGTTTATATTCTTTAAGTTATTAAAAGTCAGACTTTTGGAACAATATCTGATTTATTTCTGTTTGGAAATGGAGAGATGACTCAATGGTTGAGAGTGCTTGCTTTTCTTTCAGAGGAACAGAGTTTGAATCTCAGCATCCATGTTAGGCAACTATCACTCTGAATTCTAGTTTCAAGGAATCCGGTGCCCTCACTTAGCCTCTATGAGCACCTGCACATACACATAAACAAATAGACAGACATAAATACAAATAATATAAAATTTAAAATATATTTGTTGTATATAAGAACTTAGTAGCAATAATTCTGCAGCTGTCTGTGTGATAATTTTCAAATGGAAAATGATTCCTTTCTTTAGAGTTAATGAAGTAATTTCTATGTTGGAGTATATCCCCAAGTTGTACTAACTTGGAAAATAAAGTATGGTAGATTACTTACTAAATTAACAAATTTTTTGGATTATTTACCTATTAAAATATCAACAGAAACAAACCCTTTCCTGCCCATCATAAAATATAAAATCTTGAATAAATACCTCTTTTTCCATTATTGTTCATTATAAATGTTTCTTCTAGGGTAATTTTTTATTTCTTTTTTTTTTTTTCCTTTATTTTGTATTTATTAAAAAAAAATACAGTAAAAAGAATTTAAAATGTGGAAGAGTTAACAATAACTATATAGAGGATAAGAATGATAACCATGGCTTATCAAGGGTAGACATACAAATAAGATTGCTACACCTATATTTTCTTTGTGTTCATCTTTCCCTCTGAA
>PVIH01027460.1:0-16915 GCA_004025045.1 Sigmodon hispidus | reverse complement strand
GAGTCAGGACTGAGGAGGAGGGGGAGTCAGGACTGAGGAGGAGGGGGAGTCAGGACTGAGGAGGAGGGAGAGTCAGGCCTGAGGATGCACTAGCAAAGGTTGCCAGGCCTTCTGTTGCCCTTCAATGTTTACTGTCTTAATGCATGATCAAGAAAATCATAGTGAGGAAAAAATATCATATTAAATAGAGATTTTGATTCTTATCTAGTAAAAATTGTGGTAGGGCGTGTTGTAGGTTGAGGCCTCCCAGGGCATCTGAAGCTTGAGTAGTTGAGCGATTATCTGCTGGGCTCTGGAATAGAGTCAGAGGTGAGAGAGAGCACAGGTTAAAATCTTCCTCCAAGTTCAGAACTGTTCAGCTCCTTTTTTTCAGGCTTTTTGGAGTTGTTCTTTATTTTGTGGTTTCTATGTAATTTTTCCAGTGGTTTCTTTGAGTTAGCCAGATGAGTAATTTTAATGTTATGCCTGGTGCTGGATGTTTACTTCATAGAGATTAAGACACAAGGAGAGCCCAGGTGGGTGCTAGACCTAGGTGGGCTTCCTCTAAATGTCTGCTCTCCTTAACAATTCACACTCTTATTCTCATATAAAATAAAGGATAAAATGGTAGTTTTAAATTTTAGAAATTAAAATCTGTCCTGTGACTCAGATTTCCCTGCCCTGGGGTTGATTGTATTTTCATCTCTCTCCATGAACCAGAATCCTGTTAGTAGCTGGAGAAGCCACCACTGAATCAAATGTCAGGCTCCCAGGGGCACAGGGGCCATTGTTGGAGTCAGAAAGAAGTGGTTCAGACCATGGGGGAGGGAGGAGTGGAGACGTGGGGAGGGAGGAATCACCAGCTCATCACAGGGACCCCAGAAAATAGAGGCATTGCAATATGGCTTGCTGTCTCACACCCTTAGTTAATGTGAGTGACCTGTGTCTACACTGTACTTTTGAAACAAGTGTTAGATTCTCATATCTCTTGAGCTGTTTACTAATGTAAGTAATTTTAAGTAAGTAGGATCTAAGCTAAATGAAATGTGCTTGACTCTTTAAGTTTCTCTGTGAATAAAATTAGGTTGTTCTTGGCACCATGATGGTGAGACTTGAAGGTTTTCTTTTGTTCTTGCAGAGTACAGTACGATCCACAGTCCTTCAACGCCCATTAAAGACTCTGATTCTGATCGATTGCGTCGAGGTTCAGATGGGAAGTCACGTGGCCGAGGCAGGAGAAACAATAATCCCTCACCTCCCCCGGATTCTGATCTTGAGGTATGTCATTTCCCATACCCAAATAGAGAATGAGGTGACACACAGCTCATTAATAGGTGGATAGAACTGGCCTGTGAACATCGGCAAACACCCCAGCACTTTGCTCATTGCTTGTTTATATTAACAAAGTAAAACATTCTTTCCCTCTTTCACATTACCTGCTAATTATACATAGTTTCCATAGTTGATGCAATTTGCTAGTGACAACTTCTGCTATTGTTCTGTAGTCCAGGGGATGAAACACAGGACCTCAAAAAGCCTTCCTAAGTGCTGCCCCATTGAGTGTCTTCCTGGCTTGTGTAATTGTTTACTTCTGTTTCTTTCATAATGTCTACATAAATAAAGCATGCATTTCTTTTTTTCTCAAGAAGTACAGTAGCCAGAGGTGGTGACACATATTCCCAGCACATGGAATATAGAGGTAGAAGACTCAAAAGTTCAAAGACATTCTTGGCTCGTGGTGAGTCTGAGGCCAGCCTAGGCTCCTGGCACCGTCTCACACAGAATAAAACACAGATCTAAACAAACTTTGCAGTTCTGCCTGAACAAAATTGCACCACACTACCGTGTGTCACTGCCATTTCAATTCAGTAAGCGCCATCCTACAAGAGCTTAGTAAGTTCCACTTTACTTTGAAACTGAAGACACGTCTGTGTACAATGAGAAAGGGAAATCTGGAATGTTCTACACTGAAATGGTAGTCAGCTTCTGAGACATGTTTTGGTGCAGTGAAAGCAAGGGGATTGAGCAAGAACTGACAGGGCGGCAGATGTCAGTGCCTTGAAGCCGTTGCAATTAACTTTCTGCTTTTTGCCAAAGTAAAATGTGATGGTGGCAAACTGGATTATTTGGGCTGAAAAGATGAAGGTTTTCCAGCAGGGTCTATGTACATGAATATGTGCTGCTGTGAGGAGAAAGAGGAAGAGGAGAAGAAGCTAAGGAAACTTTATAGTACCTCAAAGAACTGTCTCCAGTTCTGTCAAACCCAGTCCAAAATACCACCTGAGGGTCCAGAGTATGTGTGGTGTGGCTGCTAAATTTTGGAAAACTGAAAATACATAATGAAAAATATATAGTTGTCCCTCAGTATCCACAGGGGACAGTTTTGAGGACTGTTCTGTTGACACTCAAGTCCAAAGGTGCTCAATTTCCCCATCCGCAGCAAGCTATTCACACATGCTCTACACAAGCTATTCACAATTGCCCTACACAAACTATTCACACATGCTCTACACAAGCTATTCATACTTACCCTACACAAGCTATTCACACATATTGTACACAAGCTATTCACACTTGCCCTATACAAGCTATTCACACATGCTGTACACAAGCTATTCACACATGCTGTACACAAGCTATTCACACATGCTCTACACAAGCTATCCACACATGCCCTACACAAGCTATTCACACATGCTGTACACAAGCTGCTCACACTTGCCTTACACAAGCTATTCACTCTTGCCCTATACAAGCTATTCACACTTGCCCTACACAAGCTATTCACACATGCCCTACACAAGCTATTCACACATGCTCTACACAAGCTATTCACATATGCCCTGCATAAGCTATCCACATATGTTCTACACAAGCTATTCATACTTGCCCTATACAAGCTATTGATACTTACCCTACACAAACTATTCACACATGCTCTACACAAGCTATTCACACTTGCCCTATACAAGCTATTCACACGTACTCTACACAGGCTATTCACACATGCTCTACACAAGCTATCCACACATGCCCTACACAAGCTATTCACACATGCTGTACATAAGCTATTCACACTTACCCTACACAAGCTATTCACTCTTGCCCTATACAAGCTATTCACACTTGCCCTACACAAGCTATTCATACATGCTCTACACAAGCTATTCACATATGCCCTGCATAAGCTACCCACATATGCTCTACACAAGCTATCCATACTTGCCCTATACAAGCTATTGATACTTACCCTACACAAGCTATTCACACATGCTGTTCACAAGCTATTCACACTTGCCCTATACAAGCTATTCACGCGTACTCTACACAGGCTATTCACACATGCTCTACACAAGCTATTCACACTTGCCCTACATGGCCTCCCTATTGTTGCACAACTTGGGAGCTAAAGCTGTGGCCTGCTGGGCAAGTTCTCTACTACTATGCAGTATCTCAGTTTAAATTGTGTCTGGACTATTTATAATACCATAAATGTAAAGTACATATAGATGGCTTTGTCCCGGACCATTTATAGAATAGTAAGTATACTCTAACATAAGGAGAATGAACCAGGTAAAGCTTCAATTTTTGCATCAAATGTTTAATATCTAGCATGATTAGAGTAAAATCATAAGAGTTATTTTTAATTATTCCCATCTTCTGAGGTAAGGTCTCTTTTGAATGACTTTCAATTCCAGATACTTCTCTCTGGAATTGAAAACTTATACACAGACTAGTTTCAACCCACTGTTCATCTCCTGGGAACTGAAATGGAGATATTATTACAGGCTAGAAAAGACATATATTCTATCTCAGTCCTATATTTACATTAACTTTATGTATACACTGTCCTCCTGTGCCTCATCCAAGGTTAGAACTGAAGATCCGGGTGATACCTTTAGGAAGAGTGTGTTTGAAAAAAGCTTAAGTTCAGATTTGTATGTGTGTGTGTGTGTGTGTGTGTGTGTGTATGTGTGAGTTCAAAGTCACTGTGTTATGTCAACTTTACTGACAGCAGCGTTCCCAACCAGAGCAAAGGTGCATTGACTCGGTTCTTTCCTTGTAGAGAGTGTTCATCTGGGACTTGGACGAGACGATCATCGTTTTCCATTCCTTGCTCACGGGGTCCTATGCGAACAGATATGGAAGGGTGAGTACACCAAGAGTCAGAGCTGTAGAGCAAATGTGCTAGAATTTACTTATTTGCTTCTGTCTAATAAATACCATTTAAATTTAAGCAATACATTTAAGATGTAAAAAGAAGCATGATTTATTAGTATGGCCAAATAAACAAGTAAGACAAAAATCACATAAGTGGGGAAAAAGAAAGATTATTTCATTCAGTTCATGCTTATTTCAGATTCCAGGGAGAAAAGTGATGGGGTGATATGTAACAAGATAAGACCTTTTGATTGTGCTTCTTACACTGGCCCTGTGCTTCATTCTTATGACATTGAGTGGGCCAGATGTCACTTGCTGTTGTTGTCTACAGTGATTAGCAGGGTTGGAATTTTGCTTTTAAGACATCTACTATGGATACTTTTATGGGATCCTTTGCTACTAGAGCTAAATTAATGAAAATAGCATGTGTTAGTAAGCTCCTGAGTGATAGTAGTATTAACACACATGTATTAGAGATGTTCAATGTATGTAGTATGGTATTTATTTTGATGAGTTGGTTAAAAAATATCATAGATTAGTTCCTATAAGTACACTGATTTTTAGGTTTTCTAACACCATAGGAATTATTTGCAGTGTATTGCTTGTTGGTCTTAAAAGGCTCTGCCTATGCAAAACCATGTTATTTGAACTGGATATAGGTATTTTCTAAAACTACCCTGCATATATTATTTTTAATGGCTCAAAAAAATAATGAGTCTTAGATCCTTGAAACTAAGATTAGCTTATATCCCCCCAAAATAAATTCTTATATCAGTGCAAGAAGAGATTTATCAACATCAGAACTGATACTGTAAAAGACAATAAGCTTACATATTATATATATATATCAATAAGTTCATTTTTCAGCAGATACTTATTTCAAAAAATATACATTTGATCCTCAATGTTGACTTAAGTCTGGAGGTGAAAGTATAGCGTAGCATTGTCTCTTAAGTTTCCTAATTATTAGCAATAGATATCACCACAAGTCTCAGAGTGCTCGTGTATATGCATGTGCACACACATTCTTATAAGATCTGGACTATCCCATCATTTGAGTTTATATTCAGTGACATGTGAAGCATTAGATAGCCCACCTTATCATTAAATAAGTTCTCTGTGAGAGGACAATAAAAATGATGTCAAAAAAACCCTATCAGTCCAAAAATTTTAAAAGCCTCTACTAGGTGGTGACATACAGTAAATTCTAGCAGGGTTATTGTTGGTGGTGTTTGTTTTTGTATTAGTATTATGATTATATTAAGTTCCATTAAAAAGTCTACTACATAAAAACTGATTGTAATCTTCAAGTAGTGAGTCTTGATGATCATCTTAACTAAGGCACAGGATGTCCCTACACTTAACTCCTCACTAACTCCTAAGGAAGAAAGCTGGTGGATTTTAGGAACTCATGGGGAAATGCTGAGAAGAACATCTGTTTATACATGCAACATCTGAAAACCACACAGAAAAGCACAAGCCTTTAGAAGTACCCACTAAGGGCCACACTGATGCACAGAAAAAGTGGCCACTGTTCTCAGAGCCACCCACAGGGCCAACTTAGAATAAGATGGTGGTACCGCACATCTTTGTGACCTCCTGGCAGCTTGTAGCCATAAATTATTGGTTTGCTTATGAAGTTCCCACCAATCTTGGCTTAAATTATTTCTTTCAGATTCTCAGCAATCTAGAGGCAAAATGCTCTCTCTGTAATGCTTTGTTCATCAAAAGGTTCTTTAAAGTGTCAGCTATTTGTGTTTTAGGCCTTCATCAAATAGGATTCCATATTTTTACTGTTATTGTAGTAGGGCACATGATATAGTTTGTTTTTATGCTGTTGTTTTTCTCTCATATAACTTTCAAAACCTTACAGTTTGAAGGCTAGGTCTCTGATGGTTTCTCTGTAACTCTACTCTCCGTTGGCACATTAATAGAGTTTAATGGAGAACTTCAGGAAACTCATTTTGGTTTTCAACTTTTGCTTTTATTTATTGTATTTATGTACATGTACATCCATGCCATAGCATGAATGTAACAGTCATAGGACAATTTGTGAGAGTGATTTCTCTCCATCCACCACGTGAGATCCAAGGATAAAGCTTGGGTCTCTTGTCTGGTTTCCAGATATCTTTTACTTGTGGAGTAATCTCACAGACACCAGGCAACCCAATTTAGGAAAAAAAAAAAAATCTTCCTGCATATAACTTTGCATCTGAAGCCAGAATGACTTCAGGCTATCAGGAGAAATTATTTTAAGCAGAAGAAACACCAGGTGCAGAAGCATGGTAGGGTTTGCTGTTTGAGAGATAAAAGGGCTTGAGTGACAGTGTGGTGGCATGGAGATAGAGCCTTTCTACAGATGTGGTCAGGGACGCCAGCAGAGTTCACAGGCTTCCCTGCCATCTGCATGAAGGCTGATTTCACTGTAGGAAATGAGGGAAGTTGGGGGGGTGTCTCCAGGGATAAGGAGATTTACAGCTTCACATCACTTTACAAGTGTATGGAGAGTTAATGAATGGCCTGGGAACAAAGATAATCAATCAGGTTTACTATCAGTCAGGAAAGAATTGTTGGATGGCTTTGTGGTAGAGGGGAGAACAACATGGAAGTGACTAGGATTGGGGCAGCGAGAAGTACTTAGCAGAGAAAACAGAAAAGGGATTCTTGGGTGGTGTCCTAAGCAACTGAGAACAGTCATATTTTAAAGTAAGGATGAACTGATTGTCTGGAAAACAGGGAGATTTGGGTCTTAGCGCAATCTTAGATAGTTTTGACACATTTTCACTTGGACAAGCAAGAAGGCAGCTGGAAGATAAAGCCAGTGTTCTGGGCGTACAGGGCAGAGGTAGGGTGCCAGTTTTAACATGAGCATTGTGAAGCTTAGGACCAGAAGCACCTCAGAATCTTGTTTGACTTCCTCCCTGACATTTTTCCAGCATCTTTTCTGTGCTGGATGTTATGACCAACCTGAGCTCATGGTCAGGGGTGCTTGGGGGTACACTGCTAAGGCTATGAGAGGCAGCCAGAGCTGTGCAAAAGAATTACTTAATATTATCCACATTAGGGAGCAATGGAATTGGGTAGAAGTGTTCTCAAATTAGATAATCAGTCCTTGAAATATCTGAGGTTTGTTCATAATTCCTCTGAACAACGGTAATAATGAAGCTGACTGAAATGGTTTGCATTCCTTTTGTTCTCCACAGTCTGAAGGTAGCTTAGTAGCAACCCGCCTCTTTTCAGAGTGCAGATTTACTTATGTTCTTGACCATTGTCAAGGAAGTATGTGGCTCCGCCTTCCTCTACATGCATAGAAAGAAATGAATACCTGACAATGTAGTAGCTGTTCTGTCTCCATGGCAACTAGATACTTGAGAAGTAGCTTAGTCACAGTAGCTTAGGCAACTCAATGAGTGGGCCATTCAGTAAGAGGACACAAGATCTGGTAGATATAATGTAAAATTAGGGCATGTTATAGCAATATATAACCCCCTCCAAAGATTTAAGAATATCCCACCTTGCTGTGTAACCCTAGCTGTGGGAGAAGGGATGCTGGGTATTATACAGAAGTGTTGTGTTGTTTTGTAACAAAGGTGGTGGGAACAACAACAAAAAAAAAAGTCTAGCTAAGACAAAAGATAAAGAACATATTAGCAGGAATGTAGAGTCTGGGAGTGTTACTGTCATTAGGGTGTTCTAGTAATCTGTATTCTAGCTGCTTTTTGTTTAATGCATTAAAAAAAATTGTTTTCAAACTATACCCAAATTCCCGAATTTTACTAAAGAAAACTTAGCTTTCTCCCTATAGAATGTTCTCCTTCAAACAGAAAATAGTATTCGATTTTCAATATTGAATTATAAACCCCAAATGTAAAAGTATTCAACTTGCTATTGTGTAGAAGACTCAAACATGGTCCTTGCTCATAAAACAATTTCTGAAAGTATCTTTACCCAAGTGTCTTGATGCTTTCACCATTTCCTTTTACGTCATTTAGTACCCCTCTCTCCTGTGATTTTGACTAGTGTGGATTAAGGGTATTATAACTCACTCATCATCTTATGAAAGACAAAAACAAAGCATAAGCACTTAAAATAGGAGATAGATGACAGAGAGCCTAGCAGATTTAATGCTCAAACTTGTTAACCATCTGATACTCCTTGAGTTCAACAATGATGCCATAAAATTCCTTTCCCAGGCTATTAGGCTATTTTATATGTTTTTCATATTTGTTTGCCTTGTTAGCTTGGTTTTGTTGTTGTTGTTTTAGATAGTTTTATGTTGCCCACGTTGGCCTGAAACTACTCATGAATCCAAGGGGATACCTTAAACAGCTTGATCTTCTTGCAGTGATTACAGGCAAGCACCCCTATTTCTGGCTTGTCTATTAAGCTACATATAATATTCTATTTTAAATATTTCCTGTGGTTTGATCTCAAATTCTGTCAATTCATAATCTTAAATTATTTGGTAAATGCTTATATTTGAATGTAGATGAGACTTTATTGTCAAAAACCCAACTACAACAGCAGCAAACCCCTTGACTTAACTGTCAGAAAATAACAAAATTTTTGAATCCTGGCAGTGGTTTCAATCTTATGAATTGAGAGTATGTGGCATATCATACAGTGTGATGGAAATTGGAGATTTAAATTCAAGCATATTGGTCTGAGTTCCAAGCTCTTTATCCTGGGAAGGTTATCTATCACCATTGAGAGTCAACCTACTCATCCACAGAGCCGAGTGCTTGGCTGGTAGGATTCCTCCCACACTTACATTAAACTTGAATTCAAAGGGACTGTGCTACTAAAAACAAAAGCCAATAGTAAGTAAAGCATGTTACCTGCTAAACCTATATCTGCCCTTGGCGTATTGTAGAACATGCTCAGGTTCTAAGAGACTCTCAGATGTCACTGTGACCTTACACTTTCTGAGCCTTTCTAGTGAGTGTGATCATTTAGTTCATGAAGCAGAAGATCTGAGAGTAGTTTTTCTAGCCCATTTCATCTGGATATTCTAGTTGGTCAGTGATGATGGTTGTTCCTCTTCCTTTGAGCAGACAATGCTACTCCTGAAAGGGTGTAGTTACTGACAAGTGTTATCTCTACTTTGGAGATTCAACCATGTCATAATGACTGTGCTCTGCCCTGTTGGGAATGGAGACAGACAAACGTGATAATGTTCCAAGAAAGTCAGATCTGTACTTTCAGAATTTGAATGTCATGTAATTAGCATGTCTCACAGTTTTCCAACATCTAGACCAGAGATTGACAGATGCTACTTTGTAGGGCAAATATGTTCCACTGCCTGTGTTTTGGAGGATCAAGAGCCTTATTTCATTTTTGTAAAATATTATTTTTAAAATCAAAATCATAATAACATGTGCCAGAGATGATGTATGCCTAAAACATGTATTTCCTGTCACTAAAGAGAAAGATTTTTCCCACTTTACCCTCTTCTCTGAACTTTGGGCTGATGGCTCTTTCTCCTGCCTCTGGGGTATGGGGACCATGGCAGCACTGTGGCTGACTATAAAATCAAGCCATGTAAGCATCAGCAATACAAATTTGGAGCTTCAAGGAAGCTCAGGCCAGCAAATTTATTAGGAAGATGCAATGTCATTTTAAAAAGTAGGCTTAATATGTAATGTCACAAACAAAATTCAAATTTTTGTCTTTGAAACATGGTCTTAAATGTAGCTCAGGCTGGCCTCAAACTCATTATGTGGTTGAAAATGACTTTAAACCTCTACTGCTCCTGACTTCTGCCCCTGAATTGTAGGATCAGTGGTTTGGGCAGTGATGGAGAACCAACCCATGGCCTCGTGTATGTTTTGCAAGAATCCTCTTAACTGTGCCCCCTCCCAGCTCTGCGATATGTCTCTTAGTTATCACACTGTTAAGTATGTTTTCCAGGCTTTGTTTAAGCCAGGCTTGGGGATGCTGAGTTCAGTGTGCAGAGATTTCTGTCATTGTCATTGTCAGGGATCAGTCAGAGGGAGAGAAGGCAGAGCAATGTAAGTGAGATGTTGTCCACAGGGCTAGACGTCACACAGAGCTCTGCTATGATATCTCCCATTACACACAGAGAAAGGAAGAGGCCATGAGTTTGGTGAACAGCTGGCAGTCTCAGCAGAAGTTCTTAACTCTGACTGTTGAAGGAAACCCAAAGTCGTTTCCACATCCTCTGGGGACCATAAGCCCCCTAGCAGAGAACACCAACCCTTGTGTCTGGGGAGCTGGAAGGAGATGAATACCCCATAAGGAGATGTTCTGATTTTATTCTTTATTTGTATGTTAATATTAAATTGGGTTAAAATGAGAAGATATTGTATGGCTCCAAATACAACCTTAGGATGCCATGTGATGACACAGAACATAAAAACCTCAACACAGGTGAATGAAAACTATTATTTTCTTGAACATCAAAGACATGTCCATGTGAATGAGCCTTGTCTTTCTTTGTCTTCAACCTTGTCCTGAAGCCACTCTCTTTCCTTTTATCTACCAGCCATTTCCTCCTAACTCAGAACTGTAGGCAAAACTAACGTAGACAGGGACACAGAAACTGGCTGCCTTCATCAGTGTATGTAGCCTTGCTTCTGTTGTTAACCACTGTGAAATGGAAGGCAACTAATAAGCAGGAATCACCACAGATTTCCCACCACTGTCGGGACCTGCCGCCAGCCATCTCTCTTTGCTTGAGGCTTTTCAAAAAACACCTTGGATCTCAGTTGTTCTGTCTCCTTCATCATCTCATCTAAAATGTGAAAGCAATCCTGGAGATCACTAGGGAGCAATGCAAAGCCTCCAGAAATATACCTATGGACACCTCATGTCTGAGATCTGTTATTTCTTTTTTGGGGGGAGGTCCAGTGGATGGAATGGATGGACATGTATATTTTGTTGGTACAACAAAAATACAGAAAAAAAAGCATATATATCAATAAAGCATGGAGGATCAGCCGTGGAGAACATGAATAGCAGGAATGTGTCAATATAATAAAGCTGGTGCAACTTCATCCAAGTTTTAGAGCTTATACCATTTTCATACTTTTTATCTAGCTATTTCCTTTATTTTTCAATGAAGAAATTTGGCAGGGAAGAATTATTCACGAAGGGACATACATCTATTCCCAGACAAAACCAGGAATATAGCATGTCTTCAAATTGGCTTATTGCTGACAAAGATGAGCTGTTAGCAGAATTTCATGCTAGGATCTTATACTTTGAGCACAGGGATACCACGAGCAATATCACACAGGGTACTAACACACTGAAAATGTACAGCTGAGATTAACGTGATAGCAAAGAAAATCATTGTGCTGTGCTTAGGCTAGGAAGGAATTAAGGTCTAAATAGGGTTGTAACCCTAGAAAGGAGAAAGAGATAGGAGAGTAGTCACAAATGAGATCTTGATCAGGTCTCTGATTGGATTTAGGGGTAAGTCTTGCCCTTGGCATCTTGTAGGCACAACGGTGGAGGCCAATTGGCTGGGTTCACCTCAGAGTTCTTCTCTTCCCTTCCTCTTTATATCACATCTTGGCAATTGGCCCATGTTTTGTCCCATGGATTCAGTGGGTTTTGTCCACAATTGAAATTAATCTTTGCAAAGGCAAAGGTCTTTCTCTTAATTCTCCAGTAGGGTATTATTTCTATGATGTTGAAAGGGCATCTCTTAAGTAAGGAGAAAATGAGCACGGGCAAGGACCAGTAAAATGACCTGATTAGCACTATCGTGGGGTTAGATCTTCTGTGTTCAGTTCAATCAGGCAATAGTTCAACCATGTTTGATTCTCAAAAGTGTCCAACTTCTCATGGATTATTTCCTAATTGACAAAAGAACTACACCTAACACTCCAAACATAGCATTTCACCCTAGCTGCCCAAGGAGAGGGTTTTCCCACCCTGAACAAAGCTGACATTCCTCTGTGTGCCTCTCAGTAAAAATAGAAAATTCAGTGGAGACTTGAATCTTCGAAGTAGAACATCCTACTTGAATAAGATTTTTATAATGCTTTGTAAGAGAAATGACATTTCACAACATTTTTCTCTCTTCTCAGATAAGTGAGCAATTTACAAAGTTTATCCTCAATCTCTGCCCTATGAACAGCTAGCATGGGGCCTTAAAAATAAACCACTTAGGTACTCAGAGTGCCCATTCCTGTTCTTCTGCATCTTTTGCTTCCAAAACAAATGCTCCTGAATAGGGAAAAATTTTTAAGTGATAGCCAGGCCCTGTTTGTGGATGTAATATAAGCATTCTAAATAAGGGATTGTTTAAGGGGCTTAAACAAATTTTTTTCTTTCATTTGATTGATATCCCCCCTCAAGATTTGTACTTGATTTGAACATACTTAGCAAGATTTTCACATTGAGCAACAAATCCTCATAAACCTGCTTGCATTGTTTGCCTCATGCCTCACTGGGCCAGTAATTGCTGCCTATCCAGCTTTGCTGCCCACATAAACCAGGGCAGATAGCATTTTACAGCTTTAGACTCATTTGCACAAATTCAAGATAGAAGAACCACATCCAGAGGACCTGCTTGTAGTTTCTGCAATTATTGTAGTAGCTCTTTTTAATCTAAGATGAATAAATAGCAACTTAAGTGTGACAGACTTTATTTTGTGATCCAAAGCAACACAGCAATTGTTAGGAATTGGCATAGACTTGATCTGAGTGAATAATAGCATATGCACATAGAAATGAGCTATACAATAGACATCATGTATTTAAAACATACTTGTACATTGAAAATGTAAACATGATAGTAATGTATAAAGCAAAATTCAGTTTCTTGGTTTTGATTTTATTTAATTAACTTGACATTTGCTTGGTAAGTTATTCTGGATTTTAATTAAGCATAGCTTGTTATCCTGAAGTTCATCAGAACTAGAACATCTTTTCAGGCTATCCAAGCAATGAAAACACTTCACTGATGTTTGGTGCTATCTAAAGATAATAATTTTCTTACAACAAAGATAATAAAGATCGTTATAATAATACTAAATGGCTTTGGGACTGCATGAATCTACTGTGATATTTGACTTTTTAAAATCAAACCCAAAAACCTTGGGGTGTACCTTTTAAAATGCAGTTGTATACAAAGTTGTGATAATTTGCCTGAGAAATGTCTGAATTTAAGCTTGTAGACAAAGCCATTTTTCTTCTATACACAGAAACATTCAGGATCTTATTTGTAAAAGCCAAAAAGAAAAACAAATTTTCCTTCAAGTTTCTGTCTTTTGTTGAGTCTCAAGGGGCAGCATGCACTAAGCCAAGAGTTGATATTTTTTGAGAAAATGAATAATAACAATTTGTGAAGCAGTCTCAGTTCTGTGTTTACCACTGAAAATAAAGTGCCATGTCACCTGAAGCTGGCTGGTGAGGAGCATTACGTTCTTCTTGATTTGGTTGTTTGTGATCACTGTGTTCAATATGCAGCTTTCCCATCTCCTTCAACAGAAAGGACATGCAGGCAGGGGCTTTACTGAGATGTCTCTGTTTGGGGTGGAGGGTATTCACCGCACTGTGCCTGATGAGTGTGCTTACACTGTGCAGGGCATGTAGAAAGCTCCAGAGGGAGAACCCAAACTGAGCAAAGACTGATGGGAAAGAGCTGGGCAGGGAGTGAGCCCTCATGAGATATCTGATTGCTCAGCAGTGTGTTGGGACATGTGGTGTAAACTGTGATCTACCAGGATGGTCCAATTGGCTCTGAACAGAACTCAGAATCATGAAGATGAAAGTGCTCAATTTGTAAGACAATTATATTTCCTTATGCAAGGCTACCAGTAAGACAAAGTGTGTGGCTGCTTTGTGATTTCTTTTAAAAAGCACTGAGATCTACTTCCTGCTCATTTCACCTAGCTGTGCTTCTTATAGAGTGACCAAGCAACACCGTGAAATCATAGCACAGTGTTTAGTCAGCACAGGTAGAGAACTGTTGGCTCTTTCTCTTGGTGTGTGACAGCTAATCCCATGGCTGTAATATAAAACAGTGCAACTTGCTACTGAAGGCACAACAATTGGGATGAGGACCTAGCATCTTCAAGTAGTACTTATTGACATGATAGTTAAGTTCAAATAATATGTGCAAACACTGGCATTTCAGTAAAGATATAACTGCAAACATGTTCAACATAAATGTAAGGAAAGAAGCAGAGACTCAGATTTAGTCATCAGAATCAAGCAAGTCCTAAGTAACCACAAACATAGTGTCCTTGCTACCCCAGAGCTCCAGGAGAATTTCAAGTTTTATTACTGTGTGCTATCCATTGCTAATATTCTATTGAGACTACCTAAACCTTAAGACTTCAGTGAAAGAATGTGTCTGACTAAAAATAGTGGATGTACCCAATATTTAGACCTGAATCATAGAGTAGCTCATCTATAGTTAATAATCATTAAAATATCCATAAGGTAAATTAGGAAATGGGCTGCATAAAGGTGGCTTGCTCAAGGGCATTGAAAAACCTTCAGGTCTGTGGCCACTCTGGTACTCAGAATGTACACCTCCCCATACCACTTTTTTAAATTGAACTAGTCTGAGTAACTAATGTCCCTATGTAATTTTAGCTGTAATTTTTTCCCACATGGAGCTTCTTATAGAGGTTACTGAAGGATGAATAAAGCTTCAGCAGTCTGTCAATGGAGTGAAATGAAGCCAGTGTCTTCCTGGCATAACTAATGGCGTAACTGCACAATATCTGCAAACTAACCATGGTGAAGAGGTGTCCTGTGTCCTTATGTTGGCCATGAGAGGTACTTCCTAGAAACTGCAAGTGTTTGCATAGTGAGAAATCCATAGTATTAGATGTCAAATGATGAATCTGATATTGTGGCACTCAGGATCTTTGGGAGACTCCCAAAACAAACAAACAAACAAACCAAATAAAAACCTAAATGCCAGAGACCCTAGTGAGAGTTCTAGTGTTACTGCAATTCCTTAAAGACACGCTAAGCTCTGCTGCTGGATGCCAGGACAGCAAGATGCTAGCATCGTAAGTGAATGAGGTGAAGATGTTGTGCCTTGAGTTCAGACATAGGCACTCCTCTGTTTCTGTGGAAGAACGCTGTATGGTGAAGCAAGCCCAGTCCGCACAAGCAGAGCAAAGACTTGGCTCCTGTGCCTTCTAAGCTCCTTCCTTCTGGGTACAGATTACCTAAATCCTAGCATACTGTTTTTCATGATGGTTTTGTCAATCTTGATAAAATGGTTTGGGTGTGGTTTAACATTTTAAAAAGCCCTTTCAAGCCAACTTGTCACCACCAAAGGAAAATCAACACCATCCTGCATTCTGGCTGCTGTAGTTCTTAGAACTGAAGGCAATTTTCTAGACATCATGAGTATTAACCTGTTATCAGGTAAAAGAATTCTGTGGGTTTTTTTTTTTCTTGTTTCATAGATTGACTTTTTAGTTCAGTTGATTATGCCCTTGGATACATACAGGGTTTTAATTTTAAGTATACCAAATCTTCCTGTTTCATGTCACATCAAGAATGCCATATACAACTTGAAGGTTTTGTCTAAAGTATTTATTATTTAGCTCTCACGTTTAGGTCTCTGATTTATTTTGAGATAATGCTGTGTATGTGTTAAGGTAAAGACCCAACTTCATTCTATTGCATGTGGCTATCCATTGTAGAGAATATTGAATGGATTTAACATCCCTACCACAAATAATCTAACTGTTTCTGTAAGGGTTTATTTCTGGTTTTTTCTATTCCACTAGTGTTAAATTTCTATTTATTTTGAAAATATATTGCTTTGTTTACTATAGCTTTATAGTAAATTTTAAACTTTAAATGTATAAGACTGGTAACTTTTTTATTTTTAAGATTTTTTTTATTATATATAAGTTTCCTTACGGGTCCTTGTACATTTAGAATGGTTTGGTTTTTATTCCTACAAAAAGTAATGATTGATAGGGAAGATACTAAATTGATAAATCACTGTGTGTTAACATCTTGATATTATATCTTCTATCTATGGACTTGGAATGTCTCTCTATGTATTTCATCTTTGTACTTAATTTTAAAATTTTAATAATGATTTTCAGTTGATACTTCACAACTATTAAGTCTTCCCCCCAAGTAAAAAGTAGCTACTTGCTTACTTTTATATTTGTTATTTTAAATGACATTGTTTTCTTAATTTCTGTCCCAGATTGAGTATAGGTATATAGGAACACTACTGCCAACTTTATTATTTCTAGCATTTTTCAGGCTATTTTGACTGTTCTACATATATAGCCAAGTCATTGAAACCAAGTCTTTTTACTTCTTCCTTTACAGTTTGGGTATCTTTCATCTGTTCTTGTCAAATCACTCTACTATGGTATGTGGGTGTGGCCAAAGCAGTGTCCTTGCCATATTGTTGATCCTAGAATGTTTCTATACATTAATCGTTGAATGTAATATCAGCTGTGGATGTGAAGTATGTTACCACTAAGTTCTGGTCATTCTCTTTAAGAGTCTTCAATGTTTTCATTCATTTATGTTTGCAGTTTATTCAATTTCTCTTGTTTTTCAATCTGTGTGTTCTTATTACATCCCTTTAAAATTATTTTTTAAAATCATGATTATTTTTTAAAATCATGACCTAATTGAAATAACTAGGTCATTTGTCTTCTAAGTTTATATTTTCTTGATTCCATTCCTGTGGAATGTGTTCCTTCACCCCACGCATTTCTATAAAATGCTAGCTAGAATTGAAAGTTTAATCAGATTTCATTTATTTTGCTTTTTCTTTCCTCCTTTCCTCCCTCCCTCCCCC
>PVIH01027459.1:0-16916 GCA_004025045.1 Sigmodon hispidus | reverse complement strand
TTATTCTGTACTTACAATGTACGGTAAATAAAAATTTTCACTAACTGAAATTTTTAATAAAGCCTTCAGTGAGCTCTTATTTCATCATTCTACCATACTCTATTTTTAGACAAAAAGATATTTGAGCCTGTGGCAAGGTGGTAAATCTCAGCTGGGAATTTGTGGTGAAAGGGACAACTTTCATCATGGCAGTCAGAAAGCAAAGAGAGAGGAAGGGATCGAGGATCCAATATCTCATTCAAGGGCATGCCCTTGTGATGTAAACTGGGGAACCTGCCAGAGTGGAATGTAACTTCCCCAATGATGCCACAGGTCGGCAAACCAAGCCTTAAACACAATGCCCAAACTAGTTGTATACAATTATTATTTAGTGAATAAGTTAGTAATAAATATTTCTTATTAATCCAATAAACACTTTGGTCAACAAAGAATTAACATTCTTCTCTTAACAGTCTATCATCAATGTATGAATGTATACACACAAACATTTTCTCTAATTAACATTGTTATTTGGATCCTGTTCTACATGTACAGTATGATACAGAAAATGTTCATCAATTTCATGTCCTGAGGTGTAACCCAAAGGAAACTAATTCTCAGAGATCCTGGTGGCATAAACTTATTCTCCTAATTTTCTATAACATAATGAATACTGTATCTTTGTACTAACCCTGGTGCAATATGTGTTGAATTTATGTTATGTATTATGTTTCCTAGAGAAGATTCAATTCCATTCTGCTCACTGAGTCTAAATCATTATTAGGTCTCTTAATGTACAACTAGAAAGAGCTTTTAATATGTAATAAGCAGTAAAAGCTATTTATATAGAGAAATATATGTACTGAATTTTTAAACCTTCTTTCTTAGTCTATCACATGATTATTATCTGAAGAACCAACCTAATGGGGAAAGGCCATTAACATCAATGACACCTGTCCAAACTAAAACATCTATGTGAGAGCTGCTCTGGATTCCATTTTCAACACTGTAATAATGTACTTCTATGTGAGTCAGTTTAAGTTTCTATATGTTTTCACCTTGTTCATTTATGAATATCTAGCCATTTTTCAACTTTTCATTTTCTCACTTAGCACACAGAGTGACTAAAGTAATCTAGGAGATGTGTATTAGTCTGTATGCGCTTTTTTTCAAACAAATGTTTGTACATGAGTACAGTAATCCTAACATAATGCATCATAAAAGATATTTCCTTGATAACACCAACAACATTTATAAGGACCCATCTAGATTGATCAGTAAACGAAAAACCATGAGAGATCAACATAAGATAGAATGATAGCATTATAGTCATAAAGATTTTGCATGTAATAGAAGATTGTATTAGTGATTCTCTAATGCTATGACACAAAACCATGACAAAGGCAACTTACAGAAGAAAGGGGTTTTTTTTTGGCTATTAAAGAGAGATAAAAAGGCCATTAGGTAGGAAGGATTGAAGGAGCCAGAGAGGTTGAGGACACTATGAGAACATGGTCCACATAGTCAACTAATAAGGGCTCATAGGTGCTCACAGATTATGGAAATCTGCATGGCTTAGAGGTAGGCCTTCTGCATACATGCTGTGGTTGTTTGTCTTTGGATTTTTGTTGGACTTCTAACAGGGAGAGTAAGGGTTTCTTTGGTCTGCTCTTGGGACCCTGTTCTTCCTGTGTCAGCTCACCCAGCATTGATATGAGAGTTTATACTTCATCTTATTGCATCTTATTATGCTGTGTTTGGTTGATATCACTGGGAGGCCTGAATGTTTCTGAAGGGAAACAGAGAAGCAGTGGGCTGGGGGAAAAGGAAGGCATGGGGGAGGACTGGGATAAAGAGAGGGAGAGGAAGCTGTGGCAAGGATGTACTGTATTCGAGAAGAATAAAGAATAAGCAAAAATGCCCAGAGGAGAAAGAGCACAAGGGCAGGAGGTTGATGCTGTATACTCTCTAAGTCTGCTGCCAGTGATGTACTTCCTCCAGTAGGACTGTACTCCTGAACATTCCCCAAACAGAGTTAACAATATGCTAATGCTGTTACAATATCTCGTTTATTTTCCACAACATTCCTGAAAAAATTATTTTGATAATGTGCAGTTTGCAGATTATGAAACTAATGGTTTCCGATGTTTTATGTGGTAACACAACTATTTGGCAGAAAAGTAGGCTATCTGAGACAAAGGTAATGAATGATCTAAGATCCAAAGGATTTTAGCATAGTAACAGCTGAAGTTCTGAAGAAGAGCTACTTCACGTGCAAGCAAGTCGACTGAATTTACAGTTTTATTACAGCAAATCAAGAGGCAATCTCTTAAGCAAGAATGCAAACCCTGTTTTCTATAACTAGACCTCTAAAACTCCCAACTATCCAATGCAAAATCCCATGCATCTTGGCAACTTAACTTTTTCAATAACCTCCTATATATTTTAATAAAAATGTAATTGAGACTCTTTGGTCCAGAAAAAAAGACAAAAAAAAAAAAAAAACAAAACAGAAAAATAAGGTAAATGGGAAAATAAAATATAAAACAAACATTGAAAATATTTATGTCGTATTCATAATCAATTATCAGTCTTAACCTTTGAGATTGTTTGTGTTAACTGTCAACTTGCAAAATCTAGAATTATGTGGGACATGGGCATCTATCTGGCCATGTCTGGAGTGGAGATTATCTTGATTATATTAGTTCAGGTGGGAAGATTTATATACTGTGATGGCACCATTTCCTGACTAGAATGCAAGACTACGTGGAAAAGGGAACAGAATTGTAGAATGAAGGCATTAACTGATTGCTCTCTGTTTCTTGACTGTATATAGTGTGACAGTTGCTTCAAATTTCTGCTGCCTTGAGTTCCCTACTGTGAAGAATTATACATTTGAGCTGTGAGCCAGAACAAACCCTTTCTCTCTGTAAGTTGCTTTTCTCAGTGTTATAGGAAGCCAAGATAATTTTCTAAACATCCAAGGTAATAAACGAGAAAAACAATCATTAATACTTTTGCTTTAAAAGAACCTGATGCCAAAGAAGTCACAGAAATCAAGGAGAAATGATACTGTTATAGTCAAATGGTAAACAGATGTCATCAAATTGTGTCCTATCTCAAATGTCTCAAGAACTAAAGTGTAAAAAGATCAAAACCCTACAGAATCTGCATATATAGTACTTAGGCATATGGTGTCATAAATCCATTAGAGTGATCAATACTGAAATCGTGAAAAGGAAGGCTCATAAGGTAACCTCCCTCACAGAAATTTATATCTAAAAACAAAATGAAACATATTTCTCAAACAAACATGTCATGTGAAGAGTTGATTAATCAGATAAAGAGGGAGGTAGTTATGATTTTATTTCCTCTTCCTATTTAATAATATATTACCAATAATTTTAATTGAAGTCCAAAATGTTACCTGTAATTAGTAAGTGAATGAACAATATAAATATTAGTGTGTCATTATCAGCAAGACCTTCAGAAGACAAAACAAAAAAAAGAGAAAACTGGGCATTGTAGCTATGATTGTAAGCCCATAATTATGGAAAGCAGAGGCAGGACGATTGCTGGGAGTTCTGGGCCAGCCTTTGCTTCAAAGTAAGACCATATCTTCAAAAATTTCCAGAAAGAAATTAAAATGGAAAACAACAGCAGATAAAATGACCATCATGGATATCCTTGAATTTACTTTGCAATCTCCTACTTCAGCCTCACACATGCTGGGATTACAAATAGCAAGCACTGCCACCCCAGCTCTTCTTTTCTGATTTGAGCTGAGATCATGTGACTCCTTAAATAATATAGCAGAAAAATTACTGATTTCTAGGTTGCATATTATAAAACAGAAAACTTATTAGGCATGGTGAAACAAGACTACTCTTAAAATTTAGACAGCAGAAGCAAGGAGACTAGGAGTTAGAATCCAGCCTGACCTCTAGAAGGAGCTTTAGCCTGCCAGCCTGGGAAACATAAAGTTCCTGACTTAAAGAATATCAAACTTGACACACCCCAACTGCAGCAATCAGGAAGGAAAGGTAAGGCCCTGAGCTCTGAGCTTGTCTGCCTAGTGTACTAGCCATAAGCTCCAGGGGTACATAGCTTGCACCATACCCATCCCAGTTCTAGAGACCCAGCAGCACCCTCCCATGCCCCTGCAATAAACTTCCCCAAGCCAGCAGAGTCCACTGGAGACAAACTCCTCAACTCCAGCAACCAGGACTGACAGGTAAGCCCCTGAGCTTCCAGTTAGTGTGCCTAGATCTCTAACCCTAGGCACCAGGGATACACAGTTCCCCCTCCCCATAACTACCTCAGTCTCAGAGACCTAGCAGTTCATTCCCCTGCCACTCCACCTAACATCCACAAGGCGCCAGAGTCCACCAGAGACACACAGCCCAACTTCTGAAGTCAGGAAACACAGCAGTCTAGAAGATAGCAATCCAGAAGGACAGACTGAAAGATGTGGGATCTCTGAAGACACAGGCCCCACCTATTAAAAAGTTGAGGAAAAAAAGGGTAAAAGAAGGCAGTGTAAGAATATACTCAACAACATAAAAAGCAATAAGATCTCCAAACTAGAGGTTCTACAACATCAAAACATGAGCATCTGAAAGCAGATGAAGCAGAGGACAATAAAATTAAAAATAATTTTATGAAGATGATAAAAGCCCTTAAAGAGGAGATAAAAAATTTTCTTTTTTCTATTTTTTCCTTTTTATTTATTTTTAAAGAATTAAGCACAATTGGCAAACTCTTAACCAAATTAAACAAAAAAGAGAAGACCTAGTTCAATAAAACTAGAAATTGAAAGGCAAACATTATAACAGATATGAATGAAATTCCAGAAAATCATAAGGACATACATTATAAATTTTTTTGATAAATTGAAGATTCAGAAAAAACTGGTGAGTTTTTAGATAGCAAAATTAAACCTAAATTAAATGAATGATTTTAACAAATGTATACTTTGTAACCTTGAAATACTTGAAATACTAATAAAATACTCCATACTAAAAATAAAAAAAACAGCAATAACAGAAACAAACACAAGAAAATATGGACTTACTAAAGAATTCTACTATAACTTAAAAAACAAGGACAAATACTTATCATATAATTCCATAAAACTTAAAAAAATAAACAAAGCCTTTAAAAGTTACAAAGTCAGTGAAACCCTGATATTAATCTTAGTATTTTTAAATTTTTTTATATATTTATTATTTGGTCTTTTTACATCATGCCCCCCATCAAACTCAGATATCAGACCTCTCAGAATCGTGCCCACATTTAAGATCTCCGAATTTACAAAACTGCCCATTGATGCTGTTCAATTACTTACTGGAGCATAATTAAACTCCCTGTGGCCAGACCCTTAAAGAAAACAAGTCTTTCCTGATCAAGCCCTCTGCCAGAGGCTGTCAATGCAGAAGTGAGGCATTGCATCATTTAGCTATGTTCTAGCCTTGAGTTCTTGTGCACAATGACATCTCTCTCTTTTTATATTTTTTTTTAAAGTACACTAATGAGTGAGTACATCCCCTGCTTCGTTTTCTGGGATTGTGATACCTCACTCAGGAGGATATTCTCCATATCCATCCATTTGCCTGCAAATTTTAGGATATCATTTTTTCTTACTGCTGAGTAGTACTCCATTGTGTAGATGTACCACAGCTTGTTAATCCATTCCTCATTTGAGGGGCATCTAGGCTGTTTCCATGTTCTTGCTATTATGAATCATGCTGCTATGAACATAGTTGAGCTAAAGCTTTTGGGGGTGTGAATGTGTGTCTTTAGGGTATATGCCTAAGAGTGATATTGCTGGATCCTTGGGGAGATTGATTCCCAGTTTTCTGAGAAACTGTCATACTGCATTCCAATGGCTGAACAACAATGGAGGAGTGTTCCCCTCTCCAGCACAGGCTGTCATCTGTGTTTTTAATCTTAGCCATTCTGACAGCTGTAAGGTGGTATCTCAAAGTTGTTTTGAGAGAAAACAACAAACAAAAATTTGGAAGAAATCAATCTTTAAAAAAAAAAAATCTCTCTTTAAAAAAAAAAAGACAAAAAAGCTAAAAAAACCAAAAACCAAAAAACAATTAACCAGGTGAGGTAAACAGTCCAAGACTTGAAAATTGAAATAGGGCAATAAGGAAAATACAAACTGAGGAAATTCTGGAAAAGGAAAATCTGAGGAAGGAAGGCAAAACAGAAACAAGAGAGGCAAGCATTACTAACAGAATAAAAGAAATGGAACAGAGAATCTCAGGTGTTGAGAATATAAAAGCGAAAATAGATTCATCAGTTAAAGAAAATATTAAATCCAGCAAATCTTTAACACAAAACATCTGAGAAATCTGGGATGTCACGAAAAGACCAAAGGTAAGAATAATAGGAATAGAATGAGAATTCCAGCTCAAAGGAAGAAAAATATATTCAATAAAATCATAGAAGAAAACTTTCCCAACCTAAAGAAAGACAAGCCTCTGAAGGTAAAAGATGCTGATAGAACACAAAATAGACTGGACTAAAAAAATGTCCCCTTGCTATAGAATAACCAAGACATTAAACATACAAAATAAAAAAAGAATATTAAGAGTAGCACAGGAAAAGGCCAAGTAAATTATGAAAGCAGACCCAGGATTATACCCAACTTCTCAATAGAAACGCTGAAAGCCTTCTGGTCCTAGACAGACATTCTGCAAACACTAAAGAGACCATGGATGCCAGCCCATATTACTATGCCCAGAAAAGCTTTCAAACACTATGGCTGGAGAATATAAGATATTCTAGGACAAAACCAGATGTAAACAGTACATATCCACAATTCCAGCCCTACAGAAAGCACTACAAGAAAAACTGCAACCCAAGGAAGTTAGCTGCACCTATGAAAACAGCCAATAAATAACCTCAAACTAGAAAACCTCAAAGAGAAACACACACACAGCACTACCACCACCACCAAACCCCAAAACAATTAGCAATCACTAGTCATTAAAATCTCTTAATATCAATACACCTATATAAAGACACAGGCTAATAGAATGGATTCAAAGCAGGATCCAGCCTTCTGCTGCATAAAAGAAACACTTCAACCTCAAAGACAGATATCACTTCAAAGTAAAGAGTTGGGAAAAGATTTACTGATCAGATGCACCTAAGAAATAAGCTGGTGTAGGTATCCTAGTATCTAACAAAATAGAATTCAAATTAGAATCAATCAAAAGAAATTGAGAAGGACATTACAAATAGTTACCACAGGAAAAATCCATCAAGATGACCTTTCAATTCTGAACATCTATGTCCCAAATATAACAGTACCTACATTTATAAAAGAAACATTGCTAAAGCTTAAACCACTCATCAAACACCACACTCTAATAGTGGGAGATTTCAACACCTCACTCTTACCACTGGATAGGTCTGCTAGACAGAAATTTAACAGAAAAATAAAGGAACTAACAGATGTTATGACTCAAATGGATCTTACAGATCTATCTATGGAATATTTCACCCACACGCCGCAGAATATACCTTCTTCTCAGCACCTCACGAAACCTTCTCCAAAAGTGATCTCATACTCAGTATAAAAGCAAATCACAACAAGTTAAAAAAAATTGGAGTAATTTATCAGACTACCATGAATTAAAGTTATAATTCAACAACACAAATGGGAGAAAGCCTCCAAACTCATGAAAATTGAACAATGCTTATTTGAATCATAACTGAGTCAAGCGAAAAATAAAAAACAATTAAAGACTTCCCAGATTTCAATGAAAATAAACTTGCAACACACCCAAACTTATGGGTTACCATGAAAGCAGTACTAAGAGCAAAGTTCATAGCACTAAGGGCCTACATAAAGAAGGTGGCAAAATCTCACACTGGCAACTTACCAGCACACCTGAAAGCTCTAGAACAAAAAGTAGCAAGCTCACCCAAAAGGAGTAGATGCCAGAAAATAATCAAATTGAGGGCTGAATCAATAAAATTGAAACAAAGAGAATACAAAGAATCAATGAAACAAAGAGTTGGTTCTTTGAGAAAATCAGTAAGATAGACAAACCCTTATCTAAACTAACTGAAAGGCAGAGAGAGAATATCCAAATTAACAAAATCAGAAATAAAAAGGGGTATATAACAACAGACACTGAGAAATCCAGAGAATCATTAGGTCATACTTAGAAAATTTGTACTCAAAACAATTGGCAAATCTAAAACACATGAATAATTTTTTGGATAAGTATTACATACCAAAATTAAATCAAGATCAGATAAACATAAATGGAGCTGTAAATCCCAATGAAATAGAAGCAGTCATCAAAAGTCTCCCAACCAAAAAAAGCCCAGGATAATATGGTTTCAGCATAGAATTCTACCAGAATTTCAAAGAAGAACTAATACTACTCCTCAAATTTTTCTAGAAAACAGAAACAGAAGGAACAATATCAAACTATTTTTTGAGGCTACAGTCACACTGATATCCAAACCACACAGAGACACAACAAAGAAAGTAAATTACAGACTAATCTCCCTCATGAACACTGATGCAAAAATAATAAAATACTGTTAAACTCAATCCAAGAACACAACAAAAATCATCCAACATGATTAAGTAGGCTTTATCCCAGAGATGCAGGGATGATTCAACATATAAAAATCTGTAAATGTCATCCACCATATAAACAAACTGAAAGAAAAAAAGCCACATGATTATCTCATTAGATGCTGAAAAACCCTTTGACAAAATCTAACACCCCTTTATGATAAAGGTCTTGGAGAGATCAGGAACACAAGGAACATATCTAAACATAATAAATGCTATATACAACAAGCCAATAGCTAACATCAAAATAAATGAAGAAAAACTCAAAATGATTCCACTAAAATCAGGAACAAAACAAGGTTGTCCACTGTCTCCTAACTATTCAATATAGTACTCGAAGTTCTAGCTAAAGCAATAAGACAACATAAGGACATCAAGAGGATACAAATTGAAAAGAAAGAAGTCAAACTCCTGTTATTTGCAGATGATATAATAGTATACATAAGTGACCCCCAAAAATTCTATGAGGGAACTCCTACACTTGATAAATACCTTCAGTAATGGGGCAGGATATAAGATTAACTCAAAAAAAAAAATACCAGGAGCTCTCCTATATACATATGATTAATGAGCTGAAAAAGAAATCAAGAAAACATCATCCTTTACAATAGGCACAAATAACTTGGGGTAACTAACCAAACCAATGAAAGACTTGTATGACAAGAACTTTAAGTCTTTAGAAATTGAATGCGTCTTTAAGAAAGTAATTGAAGAAAATATCAGAAAATGGAAAGATCTCCCATGTTCCTGGATAGGTAGGATTAATGTAGTAAAATGGCAATCTTACCAAAAGCAATCTACAGATTCAATACAATCCCCATAAGAATTCCAACACAATTCTTCAGATCTTCGGAGAGCAATAATTCAACTTCATATGGAAAAATAAAAACCCAGGATCCCAAAAACAATCCTGTGCAATTAAAAAAAAAACTTCTGTAGACATCACCATCCCTGACTTCAAGCTCTATTACAGACTTATAGTAATAAAGAGGTTGGTATTGGCATAAAAACAGACATGTGGATCAACTGAATTGAATTAAAGACCCTGATATTAATCTACATACCTATAAATACCTGATTTTGACAAAGAAGCCAAATATATACAACAAAAAATAGCATCTTCAACAAATGGTACTGGCACAACTGGATGGTGGCATGTGTAAGAATGCAAATAGATCCATATTTATCTCCCTGCACAAAATTCAAGTCCAAATGGATCATAGCCCTCAACATAACCCCAGCTGCACTAAATCTGAGAACCTGGGAAATAGCCTTGAATGGACTGGCACAGTAACCCGCTTCCTAAATATAACACCAGTAGTACAGACACTGAGAACAACAATTAATAAATGGGACCTCCTGAAAGTGAAAGCTTCTGTAAGGCAAAGGATACTGTTTCTGGGTCCTAACAATTCCCTCATGGCAGGGGGTGAGAAGGTGCAGAGTCAATGACACAGACCCCAGAATTCAGTTTGAAAACAAAGAACTAACTCATTTATTCAATAACTGGAAGAGCCTTACATACCCTCCTCCCAGCTCCCAGGCTGTTTCAGGATCTGGTTATATTGCATGACTGTCCCTCATTGGTTGGGCATAATCAGGACATCGACATCATTTGTTGTTAGGCAGATTTTCGCAATCAAGAACATTAGATATCAGCTGTTGCTAGGGCCGCAAGCCAATTCCAGGTTGGCTCATAAGGAAGTATGTTATGTGCATTCCTTGACAACTAGTTTGAGCCAATTTCCTTGGCCCCGTGGACCTGTTCTACTATAGGAAATGATCAATAATACAAAATGGCAGACCAAAGAATGAGAAAGAATCTTTACCAACCCCACTTCCAACTGAGGGTAGATCTCCCAAATATAAAAGGAACTCAAGAAATTAGACATCAAAAAACCCCAAATAATCCAGTTAGAAAATAGAGTGTAGATTTAAACAGAAAATTCTCAACAGAAGAATCTCAAATGGCCTGAAGACACTTAAGGAAGTGCTCAACATCCTTAGCCTTCAGGGCATTGTAAATCAAAACAACTCTGACATAACATCTTATATCTGTCAGAATAACTAAAATCAAAAACACTGATGTTGGAGAGGATATAGAGAAAGGGGAACACTCCTCCATTGCTGCTGGGAATGTAACATTGTGTGGGAATGTAAACTTGTACAACCTCTCTGGAAGTAAGAATGGTGGTTTCTCAGAAAATTGAGAATAAGCCTATCTCAGGATGCAGCAATACCACTCTTGGGCATATACCCAGAAAATGTCCAAGTACATTGCAAGGACACTTGCTCAACTATGTTCACATCAGCATTGTTCATAATATCCAAAACTTTGAAACAACCTAGATGTCCCTAAACTGAAAAATAGATCAAGGAAATGTGGTATAATTTACACAATGGAGTATTACTCAATGTGTTAAAAAAAAAAAAAAACATGAATTGCAGGCAAATGAATGGAACTAGAAAAATTCATTCTAAGTGAGCTAATCCAGACCCAGAAAGACACACAGGGTATGTACTCACTCATAAGTAGATATTAGATGTAAAGCAAAAGATAACCAGGCCACATTCCACAACCCCAGAGAAGCTACATAGAGAGGAGGATACTAAGAAGGATACATGGATTGTCCCAGGAAAAGGAAATGGTTATGGTCTCCTGGATAAACTGGGAGGGGGAACTAGAAGGGATAAAGGAGAGATGATCAGCACTGAAAACCTGAGGGTTCCAGATGGTTAGATTGGGGGAAGTATGGAGAGGGTGAGCAATGAAAGAGATACCTTGAGAGAGTGAGCAATCTTGGGGTTAGGGAGAAATGTGGTGCTAGGGAAATCCACAGAAATGCAAGCTAAGGAAGTTCCAGCTAAGACTCCTAGCAATGCTGGAGGGGGTATCTGGACTAGCCTTTGCCTGTAGTCAGATTGGTGACTAATGTAATTGTCATCATAGAACCTACATCCAATTACTGATGGAAGCAGATGCAGACAATCACAGCCAAGCACTTGGCCGAATGAACTCTAGGAGTTTTGGTGTTAGAGAGGAAGGAGGGACTAGACAATAGAGGGAGTGTCAAAAGCATGATGGGGGAAAAACACAGAGACAGATGACAAGAACAAATGGGCAGTTATGGACTAGAGACTAACATATGGAGAGATCACATGGAACCAAAGTAAGCCCTCTAAAGGAAGGTGACAGTTGTGTAGATCAATCTGTTAGTGGGCTCACAGGCCATAGGACTAGGAATTATCCTAAGTATATGAACTGGCTTTTTAGAGCCCACATGGTGGAATGCCTTACACAGCCTTAATACAGGGAGGAGGGGCTGGTCCTGCCTCAACTTGGTATGCTAGACTCTGTTGACTACTCAAGAAAGACCTTACCTACTTTGAGAAGTTGATGGGGGTGGGGTTGGGGAAGGAGGATTGTTGGAGAAGGAGAGAAAGGGGGAACTGTGGCTACTATGTAAAAGAAAAAATACTTTTAAAATTTTATATATATATATATATATATATATATATACACAAGAACTTTCAACTTAAGTCTCTTAGAAATCTGAGTATTAAGACCTAGCTGTTATACTTTCAGGACTACAATGTTTGTTCCACAACCAAAATTATGGGGAGTAGCAGAGCACAGGGTAGGTAGGGGAGGTCAGGGAAGGAGAAATGAGAAAGCGAATAAATCATGAGAAGGAACCATTAAGTTAAGTAAAAGTCTACATGAAAGTGAATCATAGCTTCCACCTCTCATCCACAGCTAAGCAACCAATGAGAAAGAATACTAAATTGTCAGGTCCTAGTTAAGCTGGCTCAGTTGGCCCCATGTTAATCAGAGAAGAGCTGACCCTGGTGACACTATGTACAGATTATAAATAACTATGTGCAAAAGAAAAGAGAATAGCTATTACAGATAACTATATCTTGTGGTATTTTAAAAATTTTTCCTTTTATGTGTATGGGTATTTTGCCTGAATGTATTGCACTATGTCACTATATCGCATGTACACATGTGTACAGTGCCTGCAGAGCCAAAAGAGGACATCTGATCCACTTGAGAAGGAAGTTAAGAGATAGGAAGGTATAACAGACTATGGCTGTCAGAAAGTGAACCTGGGTGCTCTATAATAACAGCCAGTTTTTGTTGTAAAAAGTTTCTGGTCCAGGCTTTCAGGTCTAGGCCAGAGGTTTGGATTCACTCTAAGCCCCACTGCTGCTTAGGCCCAAATAATCACACAGATGCTTGTATTATTTTTCCAGTGATCAACTAGAGCCCAGGCATATTGCTGACTAGGTCTTGCTCTTAAACTAACCCATCTTGTTCAGCCATGAGGCTCCATACCTTTTCTCAGAGCACCATTTGAGCTCATTTTCTCTGTGTCTGTTGCCATCTCCTTGATGTGTCTCTGTAGCAGCCCTGTGCCATCTCTGCTCTACTCTGAGATGTTCCCAGAGTTTTCTTAGTCTAGTAGTTCCACCCATATTTCCTGCCTGCCTTTGGTCAATCAATGTTTTTTAATTAAACTAGTAGGGAGGACAATTATTTACAATGGAATCTAATACAATTCCCCTACAAGTGTTCTTATCTACTAAGCCATCTCTCAGGACCTGTAGCATTTTTTAAATTCTTTTAAAATTTTTTTGACATTATAAGTACATCATTTCCCTCCTCCCTTTCCTCCCTCAAAACCCTCACATAACCCCCTCCTTGCTTTTTCCAAGTTCATGGCCTTCTTTTCCATTAATTGATTTTATGTACATATAAAATGTTTTATTAATGCAGAAATACATAATGGATATACAATCATCTTAAACACGGGAGACTCAAATAACACGTCAAAAAATAGATAAAAATGTAAAGCCCATGTATCCTTGGTAGCACTCTTATGCTAATCAATTAGTCAGCTATAAGAACACTGTTAAGTACTATGTATGTAAAAATACACATTTATATCTTAAGCCTTTAATTGGACATGTAGTCTCTTAAAATTTCTTAAATACCTCCAGTTTTCTTCATGTATAAAGTAAGATTAAAATAACTAGTCTGCATAACTCAATAGAAATACCATCTGCAGTATCAATGGTTTTCTCTTTTCACCATTGGTTGGCAATACATTGAATAAATTTAATCTGGCAGGACTACGCCAATCCACGTAAATATGACTAAAACCAACAGTCAGCTCCAGTATATATGTGTGTATATATGAAAAAATACCCATACTCTCATTATATCAGCATTTCAATGTAGTCCATTTTAGATATTTTGAAGTTCTTTGTGTATATGTATCCAAGTGAGTAAGGATGTAACAACATGAGACTGACAATGTAGCTGAAATTATAATATTAGCTCATGTAAAAGACTACATATAAACGCAAAAGGATATCCTTCAACTCATCCTCCTAATTTGTCACTAAGAAGGCAGGAATTGAAGCTACTGTACTTAAATTAATACATAAAATGCAGTTGTTTCTGGAAACAAGCAATATGATAAAGTTGTGTTCTTCCCCCTCCAGTGGCCACAAAATGTGTTTGGCTAACATAGATCTCTAGAGTGTAACCTGATCAAACAGATGGATTTGATTTTATTAAATATAAAATATGTCACCTCATATCCCCTTTTGTGTCAAGGTTATACCATAAGAAAACAATATATAATAATTATATACACTATATACAAACAAAAACCATGAGTATTGTCCATTATGTTAACAACTGACAAATTTAAAGAAAATATTCCATTATTTATCCCATTTTGGCAAGTCAAAGGACTGTACCTGATTCACTTTTTATCTAGTTTGTATTACTAACTAAAAATTATTTATGTCTCTCAAACGTATACACTTTACCATCTTATTGAGATTCTTTTCTAAAACTGTCACTAGAAAAGTATAACTCTAGCTACCTCATCTTCAATTTAACAATTTGTTAAGTCACTAAAGTTCAAAAAACTGTATTATAAAATTAGACCTATGTATCCTAGTTTATTCATCTTTCATACAAATGTGGTATAAATGACAGAGTGGGAGTCAATTATTAATAAATATTTCCAATCAACACCTCTAAAATCACTAATTCAAGCATCCTCTATTAGCCAGCCTCTACCTATCCAATGCACTTGGATAAAAACTACAACTGTGTTCTTGTTCATTCTTACCAAACTCTCCAAGAAAATAAATCCTTTCGTGCTTCCCATCCACTCACCTAAGGTTGCTGGGAAAAAGGACAATTGCAATAGGAACAAGCATGGGAGAATGAGATAAGTTCACAGAGTGCTCCAAGGCTGATGGAAGGGAACTACTTGGGGTAGAATGGTACAAGTGAGGGCAGGGAGACAGGAGGAGAAAAGGATCTGGAGGAGCAAGAAAAAGAAGCTACATTTGAAAACATCATAATAAAACTAAATACTTGCAAGTTAATTAAAAAATGTTAAAACAGGGCTGGAGAGATAGCTCAGAGGTTAAGAGTACTGACTGTTCTTCCAGAGGTTCTGTGTTCAATTCCCAGCATCCACATGGTGGCTCACAACTATCTATGATGACATCTGGTGCTCTCTTCTGTATAGTGTATACATAATAAATAAATCAAAAAATGAATTTAAAAATAAATTGGATTGTATGAGGCTTAAAAAAAGACAGAAAGGATGTTTCATACCTCTCCATGGAACTATGAATGTGTGTGCTAGAAAACTTGAGAATGGGGTTTCAACACATACAAATATGTGTTGAATTTTCATTGGGGATTATGAACAAGAAGCTGTCTTAAATTTTGCAAGTACACCTTCCACCTTCAGGAGCCAGAAACATAATTCTGTCACTATATTCTGTTAATATTCCTGTAAATGCATTAAGGCCAAGTCATGATTTTCTACTTTTTAAAAATGTTTTACATTATTTATCATTTCAGTTTTTTCATTTTCCCTGCATGCCCTCCTCCCACTCACACCCCCAGGTTTTCCCCACACCACCACCCATTTACTCCTCAGAAAGGGTAAGGCCTCCCATGAGGAGTCAACAAAGTCTTATCAACTTGAGGCAGAACCAAGACTTCCCACTCCCTGCATCAACACTAAGCAAGGTATTCAGTTATAGAAATCAAGCTCTAAAAAGCCAGTCCATGCACTAAGGAAACATGATCCCATTGCCAAAGGCCCTAAAGACTGCACAAACCACACAAATGTCATGCACATTCAGAGGGCCTAGTTCAGTCCCATGCAGTTTCCCCAGCTGTTAGTCTAGCTCCCAGTAGTTCAGGTCAACTGCCCTATGGGTTTCTCCATCATGATCTTGACCCCTTTGCTCATATGATCCCTCTTCCTTCTCTTTGGAAGGACTGGAAGCTCAGCCCAGTGCTTAGCTGTGGATCTCTGCATCTGGTTCCATCCCTTGCTGGATGAAGGTTTTATGATGCCAAAGAGGGTGGTCATCAATTTCATTACAAGAGAAAGTCAGTTCAAGCATCCTCTTCACTAGAAGCTTAGAGTCTTAGTTGGGGTCATCTTTGTGGGTTCATGGGTATTTCCCTAACAGCAGGTTTCTCCACAATCCCCAAATGGCTCGCTTTATGAAGACATCCCTTTCTTTGCTCTCACACTGTGCTCTTCCCCAACTCCACCAGGCCTTTTCTTCCTGTTCTTTTCCTACCTCCTATTACCCCTCCCCCATGCTTTCAATATACTCAGGAGATCTTATTTATTTCCACTTCCCAGGGGATCCATCCAAGTCTCTCTATGGTTCCCCTTATTACCTAGTTTCTCTGGGGTTGCGGATTGTAGCCTAGTTGTAAACCAGGCTTAGGGAGCCACCAGAAAGCAGGATTAAAGAAGAGATCAGACCCTGTCAATGTACCCATCTCCATCTGCCTCTATCCTCTGCATAGGACTTTCCAATCCCAACTCTAAGACAGTTAATTAAGGCTGGTAGTCATAGCCAATAGCCCCAACACCAACAGTCACCTGAGCACCTGGCACAGCTAGCTACTCTTTGGAAAAGTAGCCTGAGCTTGTGTCGACTGGAAAGGACACAGGTGAAGCTGTTTATAGGAAACCAAGAGGGAGGGAGAGATTCTTATCTTCAAGCTACACATAAAGATGTCACTGTCCAGAGGAAACAGGGAATGTCCAAAATCACACGTAAAGACAGTGGTGTAGAGGGACCTGTCAGTGAAGCCCTCTGATTCTGTGGTGAAAGCTGACTGACTGGACATCCTCTGAGAAGTTTGCTCTAAAAGGCCAGCAGCAGCTAGGGGGGAGGGGCTACCATGACCTGATGAAGAGTGAAAACTTCAAATGTGGACATTCTCAGGCAGGGACATAGATTGTTAGCACCTTGA
>PVIH01027458.1:0-16917 GCA_004025045.1 Sigmodon hispidus | reverse complement strand
CAGCTTTCCCTATATATCCTTATTCAAGGTCTCTTCCCCCTCCCAACACATCTGGTCATTTTTCTTCTCTGCAACTGCCCATCCCCTCCCTGGGCAGGGAGCAGACAGTCCTATGGTCCCACTGACCCAATAATGCTTAGATCAGTCTCCACTTCTGGCCAAATCCAGTTCTTTCCCCCCTCCCTCAAGAGTGAGTCAGTTTCCATGGATTCTTAACCATTGATATTTTTTTTTATTAACAAGGGTTGAGAGCTATATATCTCTTACAGTGAATGATGAAGACTGTTTTTCTGGTGAAAATATGAGGTACTTGAAATAAAAAGCATGTCTAGTCAGAAAACAAGTCATGGACAGCCCACATTTACCAGTGAAATTCTGTAATATTATGATGTTGTTTATTTTGTATATTATACTTTATCTTTAATCCTCTAAAGCATTGCAGATTTTCATTTCTGTAAGGGATTACTTTGTAACAGTTATGCAATTATTTAAGGTATATGAGATTATGTATATATATATATATATACAAAATGGTGATGAAGTAAAGGCATAAAACGTTTTCGGGGTAGAAAAACCCATTGATGTGCTATATTCTTGTGCCCATATTCTTGAATGATGTTAAATAAACATGGTACTTCTTAAGAATTATTCATATTTACGTGGAAGCTTGTAGCCTCTACCTTCTCCACAAATATATGACCATCTGGCCTGCTTTAAGCTATTTAACACTAGGGTGTTAAAATTCAAACATATCTCTTGTGGGAAAGCAAATAATAGTGAGGTGGTGGAATGTGCCATGTCCCTGAGCTAGTTTTCAATGTTATAAGCCTGTACTTTTCAACCTTCCTAATGTTGTGATCCTTTAGTACAGTTCCTCATGTTGTGGGGATATCCAGGAATAAAATAGTGTTGCTAATTTAGAACTGTAATTTTTCTACTGTTATGAGACATAATACAAATGTAAAATATTTGATATGTGACCCTTATGAAAGTACTGTTGGATCCGCTAAAGGGACCCCCAAAAGGCATCATGACCCACAGGTTGAGAATCACTGTTATACACAAAGGCATACTTGACTTACCTAACAAAATGATAAAGTATCAATGAGCTGCATTTATCTAATAAAGGAGTGTTTATGCAGAAAACCTGGGTTACATTAATTGCTATGTTAGTCTTCAAAAATTTTTCCTGCAACTAAAATGCACTCTTAAGTCTTCAAACTGCTTGATTGCTGATAAGAACAGGGACTGAGAAACATTTATGGACAATAACAAATTCCAGACAAATTTCACTCTGTAGAAAATCATCTTCATTTTTAGGTCATGTTTATAAATATACCACAGAAAAACAAGATTTGGAGTTGAACTGTTGCCCTCTTACAAAGAAAAAAGTCTTAATATCTTTCTCTTTGTCTCTATCCTAGAAGTAGGCCACTGGGATGGATCCCTTCCCTGTAGTTGTTTTTAGAATTCTATTTCCTTGATAACTCTAAAAAGGTAAGTTTCATTATTGCTCTTCCTTATAATTAAAAAACCAAATGAACTAACTACAACTACTGTTAAATTTGAAGCTGTGATATCAAGTTTCTCCCTTTAAGATATCCTCAATGTTGTATCTTTTTAAAGAAATTTCAATACAAATGTGTCTTTTATATAGTAATAGATGTTGATAAATAAATAGATAATAAAAAAAGAAAAAGGCTTCTTTTTGTAACTTTTTCCTTCAGGAGAGAATGAGAACACAGGAGAATGTGATGCATGGGTATCACTGGCTGGGGACCAGTGGTCCTAGAGTTCAGCACTGGAGAAGGAACATTAGCACACATAGACACTCACCCATAGGGATCTATCATCTCACATGAAGAAGTGTTCTTGTGTTTAACCATGCCTTTGTGCAAAGATTCAACTGAAACCTTAAGTAGCATCTGAGAAACCACAGGCACAGAGGCTTTCTACAAATATAGAACTAACAAAAGAAAGAGAGAAAAATCTATAAAATGTTTGATTAAGCAATCTAAAGTCCTATGAATAAATAATTACAGACATTAAAAAGAACAAATGAAATGATTAATATATTGGAGTTTTTTAAAGGTGAATTAAGATAAAGCTATTTCTGGTCAAGAATAGAATCTGAGTCCTACTTAGGCCCTATAGCCTGGAGTATTATATACTACTGTTCTTCCCTTAAGAGTTAATCCAACTGGGCTTGCCATTCATCTGCTCACAAGACATCCCAAGAAAACTGATTCCTCTAAAGACACACTAAGAAAATGGCAGTAGTAAGTAGCCCCTTAATATTATATATTTCTTCCTCTCAGCAAGCACTGTACAGATCCAGTTCCTTATGGAGACTCACTGCTAAGCCCACCTGTGGTTTACCTCCCAAATCTTAGCATTTTCTTGTCTTTCATTTTATCTCTTTCTCAGATACGAACTCAAAGCCTATGTATGCTTTCCCTGACACCAGGCTTTCTCATTGTTCTTTTTCTGAAGACACCTCTACCCTTTTGTAGCTGTTTGTTGGCCCATATACCTATCTTAAAGTTGTTTTTTTTTAAAATTCTTATTTTTTATCATTTTAAATTCAGTGTGTGTGTGTGTGTGTGTGTGTGTGTGTGTGTGTGTGTGCAGAAGGAGATGTGCAAATGAGTGAGGAGTGCAGTGCTCAGAATCCACAGGAGAGTGGGATCTCCTAGATGTGTAGTTACAGGTGGTTGTGAATTGCCCAACCTAGGTGCTCGGCATGAACTCTGTAAGAGCAGTCAGTGCCCTTAATTACTGAGATGTCTCTCCAGGCCACTCTCATGCCTAACTTAAAAGCCACACTTTCTCTTCTTTTTCTCATAGTACCTGTCAGCATTTATAGTTTACATGGCCTATGGTTTTCTCTTTAAACTTCATTAAATTTTTTTTCAAGGTTCCTTCTGAATTTCTTTTATCAGTGAAACTAAGACATTGTAAAAGAGAATCCCAATTCTCTGGTACACTGTTTCAAATATCTACTTCTTTAGCAATTCTTACCCATCAATATTAAAAAATGTTCATATTTACTAATGTATAACACAAAAATAACTAAAATAAAACAAAATTCTCTTCCAATGTTATCTTTTATAATTATGACTTTTTCAATTCCCACCCTGGCCACACCCCAACCAGGGGTTGCATCTTCTAAGGTCATTAGGATTTGCTGAAGTCACTAGTACTTCCTTGGATGACCCCAGCATTCCACTGCAACTGTGAGCTGCCCAAAATGGATGCTGAGACCACACTGGGTCATCTGCAAGAGCAGTATGCACCTTTAAAGTTTGGCCATCTCATCAAGCTCATAAACCACAATATCTGATGTGGATTAGTTTCTCTCTTATGTCACCTTCCTTTTGTATGAGACTCAATAAATTGCTGATAATTTTTAGTAAAAGCACTGTAATGTAACCACCATGTGCAACCCATTTGATTTGTGCCTTATTTTCTATTTTCAAGCCTTCCAAATTTCATTGACAAAATTACCAATAGGCATTTGTTTATTAATCACATTTTAGATGAAATACACTTGTCCTCAACTACTCAGCTACTATTTAGCTTTGAGTAAGAATTGTTTCATTTACACTAACATATCTGAACACTTACTTCCTGTAAGTAGTGCTGTTTGGCGAGGACGTGGAACCGTTAGGAGGTCCAGACTTACCGGAGGATTTCTAGTACTGTGGATGGGCTTTGAGCATTTATGAGCTTTTCCCTCTTCCAGTTGTCTCTCTGCTCCTGTGTGCAGTTGCGATGAGGTCCCTCAGTCACTGTGTATCCTCCCATTATGGGCATATATCACTCTGGATTTTAAGCAAAAATAAATGCTTCTTTAAATTGCCTTTGGTCATGGTATGTTATCACAACAACAAAAATCAAGCTAGATGAACTATTTACTGGTTTACTAGTAACTCACCTATCAAACTAGAATACCTCTCTGATTATTACAGTGAATGCCACACTTTGTTTCTGCAGATGCCCTTTCCCTCATGCTTGCATAAGTCTATTGGACCTCCTGAGATTAGATGCAACCAATGTTTAAATTAATACCTGCACAACTGTGTTCATTGCAACTCTATTTACCATAGCTAGGATATGCAATCAAGCTTGGTGCCATTCATCAGATAAAAGCATAATAAAACTGTTATAATTGCAAAGTGGAATATTATTCATCCGCAAAGAAGAATAGAATCCAAACTTTACAGCAAAGTTGTTAGATTTACAAGTTATCATGTTAAGAAAATAAGTCAGACAGAAAGAACATTATTTTGCTATATCTCTTTATAATTGCTAGTTAAAAATTTTTAAACTAAATTTAGAATAATGATTGAAGATTTAGAAGATAGTGTGTAGATTAGGTAAAGAATGATTAGATTCATGCAATACATACTGTATGTTGGGCTCTTTCTCTAAAATTAAAGACAACTTAATATTCATTAGGTACTGTTAAGAATACTTTAAGATACAGTATTATAATATTTTTATTGAATATTGTTCTCTGTTGCATTTACTAGGAAATTCATAACTCTGTCAGTTTGGAGGAAAGTTTGGAGTGTTAGACTGCTGTGAAGCAGACTGAGTCTGGCCTGCAATCTGCTCTGACACCTTTCCCTAATGACACAGCACAATTAACAGTGAGGAAAATACTTGTGGCAGATTGGCTTGTTGGAAGTCTCTTTGGCAGGTTCCAATTGAATGACGGAATGTAGAACTCATGCATCTTTCTGCCTTCGCATGTGTAGTCTTCATTAACTAGAGAATTGTTATATCTGTTATTAGCTACAGGATTTTATCATAAAGTAAAGATGCTATATGGAAGGCCAGGCTTCTGGTGAATGTAGAAGGAAACATTCAGGCACTTAGCATAAGCAGATGGCCCAAACTCACAAAAATGACACTAACAGCTTCATCTCTTTTCACTTAACCTCTCCATATTCCTTCATAGTGATTTCTTAAAGGCCAATGAACTGAAGTAAAAGCATGGGTCTAACTTACAAATGGATTTCTACATTAGCATCTGGCAGGGTATTAATGCTGTACAGCAAGCTGATCTAAAAATTTGACAGAGAAAGCTCTTGAACATAATGTCAAGCCATATGGTTAGTTAATATATATGTATGTGCATACACACGTATAAATTATGTACTAACTTATTGCTAATGATTATGTCTTATCTTACTAGAAAAAGACAATGAAAAATACAACTGTAATTTGTTATGAGAAGGACTGGAAGAAGTATTTCTCTAGACATGTTAGAATGAGCATAAAAGGCTAAGAGAGATAGGCCAGCTAGTTACTTTCCACTATTATCTAAGGGATGGTTTAAATAATCATGGGGGTAAGGTGGGCCATCCTGCACATGTAATTCAATCTTACTTTCCATATAACCCAAATTAAGGGCCCACATACATGTAGAGAGAAGTGGACTAGGAACAGAGTCTTGTGCTCATTAATGCAGATCTGGAAGCCAGCTGCCAACCTGCTACTAGCTCTTCCTGGTAGATTAGATTTGACCTCTTTCCACAGGTGTGAGGCAGTGGTTTGTCTTCCTGGGATTACAGACATAAGATCGTGCTTTCCTTGTTTGAAGTACTCATGCCAGAACATCCATTAGTAGATTTGTAAAATGCCTTATTTATAACTGTTTCTTCTGCATATGACTGTTTCCAAACACGGAACTCATTTCACAATCATGGCTACATTAAAGTGAGCTCATGTGTGAGAGATTCATTAGTCTTCACCACAAGCTCTTTACTTGGACAAAATTTTTCTATCCTAAAAGATGAGTATGGTCTGCTAAAGGTTTATTTATCCATGAGAGTTATATTGTAGTCTAATTTATGATTCCAATTTCTTATTAGCTAGTGATATGTATAAATTCGGTAAACACATCCAAGAAAAGCACCTTTCACTGATATATTTAATAGTCTACAGTGTTGCTAAGGCTTCATTAATGTAACAAAACACTTGGGATATAAACTGATAAAGAACTAAGTTTTGTCTTATAGTTTTGTAGGTTTTAGTCCTTAAACACTAAGATGCATTTGTATAGTCTGCTGTTCTACAATTCATCATGGTGAGACCACTTGACAGAGGGATACTATTCATTTCATAACCAAACACTAAAGAAAGAGAAAGAAAAAGGTAGATCCCACTGACCTTGTAACAGCCTGTCATCAGTGACCAGACAGCCACACATTAGGCCCTATTTCCTAAAGATGCTGCTTCCTTCTGATAAAGCAATGGGCTAAAAACCAAGTCCTTCATCACACAGGCCTTTGGGAAAGATTCCAGGTTCAATCTGTTACATTCTAATCCCCTCTCCCAAAGGCTCATTTATGCTTACCTCATCATAAAATGCTATTTGGTGTATTCCTAAGAAAATTCCTAAGAGTTTTCAAACCACAATTATTCCAGAATTGCTTCAAAGCACAAACCCACACTCTATTGTGAAACCTAGGGAAAACTCAGCTTTGAGCAAGCAACTGTGAAAACAACAAAAAGTTCCTGCATAAAGGCACAAGGATAGTATACCTATCCGAAACAGAGTAGGTGAACACCAAGGAGAGATCAGATCAAAGCAGAAACAAAACCAATGAAACAGATGTTGATTTCCAATGCTCCATGCCTAATATTTGCTGTGCATGGTCTTTTGCTTATTGAAACAGGGTATAGATAAAGAGGGACAAAAGTGGAATATACTTGAAAGTTTCCATTGGTTTTCTATGTCTTCAGGATGTTCTCACTCTGTTGAACCTACTGTACTAGAGCCTTGTTTTTGTTGGTCAGCCATGTATCCTTAACCTTCTGCTCTTACTGGCTTTAGTGAATGTTGGTGCTAAAAAGAGGGGATATAATTGGATAGTATTTAGAAAGAAAATTATCTTCACATCTTTTTATTTAAAGTTTATTTCTTATCAACCACAGTTTTCCCCTTCCTTCCCCTCCCTCTCACTCACCCCTAGCTTCTCCCCACCCCAACCCCCATCCACTCCTCAAAGACAAAAAGTTTCCTATGGAGAGTTAACAAAGTCTGGGATATCAAGTTGAGGTAGGACTCCCTCACTTCTGCCCCCCCATCATGAGTACATTGGAATTCTAACAGTGGCTGTATTTCTCTAGTTGTAAAGTTCCTGCTGAGCTGCAACACAATTGACAGGACCTTTACTTGTCTGTTGTTTTCTGGTTGGTACATTACCACAGATGCAAGAATCAGTACTTGTTTAAGAAAATTCATCTCACCCTAAACATTGGGCACATGCTTAGTTTTCTCCTAAGTATGTATTCTGTTGTTAGCAGTTGGAAACTAACTCAGATTGCTTTCTCAAAGAAAGGAGGATAATTAGATTCTGCTTAGAAGTGAGGATGCATAATCGTTTATAGACTAAATTGAGTATATCAAAAATATTCGCCCTAAATCTTGTCATTATATGTCATCTTAATTAATGCCTTTTCTTTCTATAAATGACAGCATAATTGATTTCTATTTTTCCTTGTGGTTCTTTACCAGTAAACTCTTAGGTCCATCTTGGTGAACAACACTGTTTCTCTGCAACTTCCAGAACCAAGATTGTTAATCAAAACAAAATAAACAAAAACAAAAAAAAAATTCTGAATGCTACTGCGTGTGTGTGTGTGCACATATGCATACATACAAATATGAGCATGACTTGATACATATGTGGAGATCAGAGACAGCTTTGTGTAGCTCTTGTTATTCCCTGTGCCTTTGAGTGGAGAGTTCAGTGATTTTACTCTACATTTTCTATAATCTTCTCTGTGCCAGTCTGTTCATGTGCCAGGGAAAATGGGTTTTCCACTGCAATTAGTGAATAGTCATGGGAAGCCACTCCTAGCTCTTCTACAGATGTTCATTAGAGAGATACATTGTTCTCAGCAAGTATAGCTAACTATTTATATAATTATAGTATTATATATACTTCAAATCACTGATCAACAATGTCCGACTCAAGTAGATGTATAATTCACCCATTAAGCTTGGTTTAAAATTAAGTCCCTCTTTGGACTACCCCTGAGATCAGAAATGATACCAGTAAGTCTAAGCCCAAATAGAAAATACTACTCTGAAAATTTATAGCAAGCCTAATTTACCAGAGGTGAAAAGTTGCATAAATAATAGAAATAAGCCTACAGAAAATTTTAAAGGAGAAGCCAGTGTAAGCCCCAATAGATATCTTTTACCATGACTAACTAGGAGTAGCAAAGTAGAATATTGTTTCCAGAGAAACAGTACATCATCTCCAGGAATATGGAATCATGGAGGTCAGAATTGTGAAAGCAGTTGACTCTAGACATACTACTAGGTTATGTCTAGAATTTACTATTTAGAATTTATTATTTTTACTAGATTAGAAAGAATTCCCCAATAGACCAGGCAGGAAATTGCAAGGAATTTGCAAGTAAATTTGCAAAGTAAATTTACTATTTAGTATATTTTGCTTATTTTATTTTATTTTTTTGCTTCATTCAGCCTGAAGGTAGTTGATGTATGAGTATAGAGGCTGCAGCCTTGGATGTATGGTCTCTATCTTGTGATATGCAGAGCAGGAAAAAAAGGCAGAATGCATCTGAGCTCAAACAATCTATGGGAAGGCAGAACCTAATGAGCTGTACTGTAGGCTGATCCACTTAGAAGCAATTTAAGGGCTCATTTCCTAATACTTGTCAGACCACAAAAGATCAGGTCTCAGTAGAGATACTTGACTTGTTTCTTCCTTCCCAACATAGTTTTACTTTTATTCAGGATGTATTGCCAGAAAACAGGGCAGAACCTTAAACAACATGTGAAAGTGTAAGATTTATTACTTTTAACCAGCTGGACAAACTTAATTCAACCAAAACCAAATTCCTGTTGGTTCCTAACTAGACACTCAAGATTCCCATTAGGTATTTCCTTTTCTATTGTCTTATAGGTTCTTGTGAATGTAGATTTAAACCCAAACTCTCAGTCATGGGGGACACTTCTTAAGTCATTCTTCATAGTCAGATGACATATGAATCATAAGCGAATGACTATGTGGATCATGTTTAGATATTTATAGCACCAAAAAGGCACATTCAAATGACCAAAACTCAGTCCAGCTAAGCATGTCCTTAACAAAAATAGTGAATATTTAGAATAGTTTAGGGAGATTAACTGGAGAACTATTTGTTCCAAGTCTCAAATAGATGCTGTCATTGCTGCCTGCAACCAGAAACAGAAAGTAGAATGACATTTCTCATCAGAATAGGCTTCTGTCTATCATCTATTGTAACTTCCATCTATCTGTTCTAACTATTCATTTTCCCCCTGATTTTTCTCTTATTTACACATCAATCTTATGTCAGATATGTAAGTGGTTGTGATGTCTTATCTATAAGAATGTCAAATGTCAGACCTATGTATATTTTTCTTTAAGCTTATGAAACAGAGTAGTCATGCATAAGAGTAACAATTTAACACTATTGTTTACTTAGAAGGGCTTCAGATGATTAACTGGGCTGTCTTATGCATAGGGCACTTTTTCTTTTTTCATAAAGAAAGGAATCTTTATAAGTGCTAAATATCCACAAGTATTCATTCCCTAAACACCTTGCAAATTCCTGCCTGGTTATAGGGGAATTCTTTCTAATCATTAGACAGACAGGAATTGCCTCACACTATGTCTGTGAAAAGAATATTATCAGTCATTGTTTTCTGCTGACAGTGGTTCTGTTTGTTTGTTTTGTTTTTATCCAGAAACTTTTATACATTTTAAAAGTTTTATACATTTTACTTTTCCTAGAATTACATTTTCAGCTCTTTTCTAAAATCTGAAATCTTCCTAGCTAGTCCTTGTTTTTCCTCCATCACTCCCAAAGACCTCAGCTCACACCTTCAGTATAAAAGAGCCCATGTTCTGTTTATGTATCTATTTCCCTACCACTCTCAGGAGGCAAAGACTAAAAGCTTTATCACTGCTTGGGTCAGGGTGTCTCTGAGAGCCAGGCACATGGAAGGATTTAACAACTCTTTAATTTAGCAGACTAGCTGCAAGAATAAACAAAGTACTAACATGAATGGCAGCATGCAGGTGCTAGGCAGAAAATGCCAACGTATACCCATCCATATTTAGTTTTATACTAAGCAATTAGTCTGATAGATTTGGATCTTCTACTCAGTGAGTAGATATTTTTTATATATAGTAACTAATTAAGTATATATATGCATCATATATAAAAATGTATAAATGCATATACATATATGTATATATATATATATTTCAGCTAAATTAGAAGCTGGAAAACTTTTCACTACAAGAAGTTAGCAATCTCTATCCTATTAATCTAAATCCTTAACATAAATACACTGAGTCTGAAAGAGTCAAATGTTCTGTTATATTTCATTAATCAGTAGAAATGATTAAAATAGAGAAGGTATTCAGTAAGCAGTTCTTGAATTATTGAATGTAACCATTCAAAATATTTTAAGTGATTAGAATCACTTTCAAAAATAACTAATGAAGTAACAGACAAAATATATAGAATGATAAATAATCCTAACAAAAGACAACGAAGAATGTCTGGGATAGTAGTTGCAAGGTAGAATATCAGCCTTGGCTATACAAGGTATGGGGTTGATTCTCAACCCACCCTCCTTTCTCTCTCATTTTCTCTCTTTACCCCTCTCTTCCTCTCTCATACACATACACTAAAATCAAGAAAACTATGTAGCTTAAAATATGCTTCTTGTTTTATTCTGCAGAGTACTAATAACTGTGAGAGTAGTTGATCCACTTTTATTGTATATGATGAATCACTAAATATTCTTTGTATGAACTGTAAATTTAGGCCCTTAAGAAAAACAAACCTATAAGGGATAGTGTCTTCTACTTTACACATAACGAATTTGAATCACAACAGAGGCTATGTAATTTATCCCTGGTCTTAATACACAAACATTTCAATTTCTTTTTCATGATGTTTTCCATTGTGTTGTACTAAATTTCAAGTGTAAATGTATTTGGGTATTTCCAGGCACTGTTAGTATACCACATGTGGAAAGCAGCCCTTTTATGTGTATCAGTAGATTTGAGTCGAGAATATTCTCTCCTTTTATTTAATATATGTTGATTCTCTCTCTGTGTGTGATTATATATAAACTTGGGGTTTCTACTGTAAATAATCCACTTCTAAGAGGAGAGTATCTACTGACTAGTCTATAGTTTTTCTTCAAGAAGGTGATGAACACAAAAAATTCACATGAAAGTGGAACATAAGCCACAACACCTCTTCAACACTTGCCAACAGATAAAAGTCTGTGATTGTGTCTTCTTTTCTGGGATGAAACCTGTTAAGGAATTTTTAAAGATTTTGTTTCACAAAAAAATTTATCAGACTTATATTTTAACTCACAGTTGTGCTATTCAGTTTTTAATTAGCAAAACATGCAATAGATATGTATGCTAAGAAATTTTACTATTATATGCTATTTGACAAATAATTTTTGATAATTCTAAAAATACTACTTGCTGAGTTATATTATTTGTATAATTTCATGCAATTATATTGATAGTATAAATCTACAATAGATTATAGATCACAGTTCAATATTCCTCAATAATAATAAGAATAAATTTATCAACTATGATGCTGTATTTAATGCTTACTTATTCTCTCAACTCCCAATGCTAAAACTTGTATCTAGTTCTTTTTACAGGATTATTTGAATTATTTTTTTCTAATGCAATGTAGTTTTACCATGTCTTAGCTCAATTTTGACTGCTTGTTGAATAATACATGCATTTATTTATTTATTTATTTGCCAGGGGAGGAGACATGTCCCATGTACTTGGAAAGGATCCAAAGAATCAAGGATAACATTTAAGTGTGTTTTTTAATATGCACAGAAGTGAGAGGAAGTCTCTGCATTCTCAGCAGTTTGCTTATAAATCCAAATGACATGCATAATGTATTGACATCTCCCAAGAAAGACTTAACATGTTTCCTGTGGTATTAATATAGGGATGCTCAAATGGTTCACCTTCTTGTTTACTGATAAGTGTAGTTCTTTAGGTATCAATTCAGACACCAACTAGCAATTGCCTTCTTCTCTACCTTTTAACATTGGAAATTCTTTTGAGAAAATCCTAAGCACAGAAAGAGCACATTAACAGCAGGAGGATGTATGAAATCGGTGACATAACTAATTAAGTACTAACTCATTCACCTTCTCAAGGGTGTCAACTCTTTTCTGAAAGTTATTCCTTTCGCATACCAACCACAGATCCTCCTCTCATCCTTCCTCCCACTCCCCTTCACCCAATTCCCCAGGAAAAGTCAGCGAAGCTTGGTCCATGTTGGTCCAAGCCTCCCCCTGGTCAAGTCTGTGCAAGTCATAGCAAATGGACTTGAAAAAAACAACCTATACAACCAGGGATAGAACATTGCCAAGCAAGGTTCCTTAAACAAACCAAGCTATACAACTGTCTTTGGTATGCAGGGGGCCTAGTTCAGTCTCATGCAGGCTCCATGGCTATTGGGCTAATGTTTGTGATATCTCACTAGCTTTTCTTGGTTGTCTCTGTACATTTCCCCCATCGTGTTCTCAAACTCCTTTGCTCATGCAGTCCCTCTCTCCAACTGGACTCCCCGAGTTCAGGCTGGTTCTTGGCTGTGAATCTTTGCTTTTGTCAGTTACTGGATGAAGGCCAGTTAAAAGATTCTATCCATGAAATTTCCAGGTAAATAAATTGAACTAAAAAATATTCTGAGTGAAATAAACCAGACTCAGAAAGACAAACATAGTATATACTCACTCATAAGTGAATACAAGTTCTAAAGCAAAGGATAACCGGACTAGAATAAACAGCTCCAGAGAACCTAGCTAACAAAGAGGACCCTAAGAGGGATGCATGGATCACCCAGCAAAGGGTGAAATAGATGAGAGCTCCTGAGTAAACTAGGGATGAAAGGGGAAAATAAAGGGGAGGAGATGGAGGATGGAGATGAGAACATAGGAGAACAGGATGGTTGAGCCTAACAAGGACAATGAAAAACCACAGGCTAACAGAACAGATACATTGAATCTGATAGAAAAGAAAGTGAGAAATAGTCTTGAATAGATTGGCACAGGAAATAACTTCCCAAATATAACACCAATAACACAAACACTGAGAGAAACAATTAATAAATTGAACCTTCCTAAACCTAGAAGCTTCTGTAAACCAAACACATGGTCAATAAAACAAAACAGCTGTCCACAGAATTGGAAAAAAATCTTCACTAAGCCTACACCTGATTGAGGGCTGAACGGAACTAGAAAAAAAAAAAAAACACCCCAAGTCAGGTAACCCAGACACAAAAAGACAAACACAGTATGTATTCACTCATAAGTGAATTTTCTATGTAAATCAAAGGATATCCAGGCTATAACTCACAATCCCTGAGCAGCTAGGTAACAAGAAATACTGAAAGAAGGGTATTCATGGGTATGTCTGGGAAGGAAAATAGATAAGACCTCTTGAATAAATTGGGACAATAGGAGGAGCAGAAGTAAGGGGAGGAAGGCAGAAAACATGAGGGAATTTGATGGTTTAGTTGAGGGAGGGACAGAAACTACTAGCAATAAAATAAATATTTTGAGAAAGCCATTTTGGGATTAGGAATAAACCTGGTACTTGGAAATTACCCAAGAATTCACAATGAGGACCCCAGTTAAGACTCCAAGCAGTGGTGGAGAGTGTGCCTGAACTGGCCTTCCTCTTTTTCAAGTTGATGACCACCCTAATTATCATCATAGAACCTTCATCTAGGAACTGATGAGAGCAGATGTACTGACCCATAGCTAAGCCCTGGGTCTAGCTCCCAGTATAGCAAAAGAAGGGGAGGAGAGATTATATGAGGAATGAGGTCAAGATAATGATGGGGAACATACATAGATTGCATGCCAGAACTACCAGGGGCTCACTGTCTGTAAACTAACAGCTGAGAAACATGTATGGGCCCCAACTTGGCTTTTGAGATGTGGATGACAGTTGTGTAATATGGGAAGTCAGTGAGGCTTCTGACATTGGGTCTAGAACTTTTCACAATGCATGAACTAGCTTCATGGAGCCCATTCCCTATAGAAGGATACCTTGCTCAGACTTGATACTGTGGGAAGGAGATTGGTCCTGCCTCAACTTGATATGTTAAACTGTATTGACTCCACTTGAGTGTCCTTATCCTTTCTGAGGAGTGGATAGAGGATGTGGTGAGGGGAATCTGGAGGATGACTCGAAAGAGGAGAGGGTGAGAGAACAATGTTAAAAAAAAGAAACATAATACACCTTCCTTATTTAAATTACAGCCATTATACCATGTACAATAGGATAATGTTTTAATTGTAAAAATAAGAATCTGAGAGTATAAAAGCTAGAATGACAGAAGAATGATCTAATATGTGAAAAGCAGTACTTTTAGTTTTAAACGAAGTTATTTTATAGTCTTTTTAATTCTTTGATATGGCATTGGTTTGTGTTAATGAGACCCTGAAAATAAAAATGGAATATTCAAATAAATCTGAATTCTATCTATACAGCTTGAATGTATTCTCTTAAATTGAAATTCTACTCTTATACCAGAGTCTATGTTTTTATTTGAAATATATATACATTTATATATACACATATATTTATTTTGTTAGTGTAGTTAATCAGCTAGACTATCATGTAATGTCTGATATCTGTGTAGGAAGCAGTTTGAATACATAGACAAATAATATGATTCAAATATTAAAGCAGGGATCCTGGCAATGTACATGTAAGCCAACAGATGCCAAAGATTGTCAGAAACTAAGATGTACATATAGAGTAGATTTTCATTCACAATTTTCTTTTTTGATTTTTAATATTATTTATTTAGATGTACTCTCAAAAATACAGAGGCAAAATAATACATCTAGCCTGGAGATTTAGACAATAAGAATTATTCAAAAATGATAATGAATTAATGAAACACATGAATTAACTTATTCATGTATATTTTAAAAGACATCTGCTTTCAAGGCCTCACCTTCAAGGCAAGCTGCATCATCATAGATGAAAGTTTCCCCAAATCACATCACTCAGTGTCCAGAGCAGAGTGAGAAATGGGTGTCTCTCCAACCTGCTCAACCCAGTGTCCAGAGCAGAGTGAGAGACAGACATCTCTCTGGACTGTGTAACCCTGTGGCCTGATCAGAATAAGAGATCTTGCAGTCTATGTGTTCAGAGCAGACAGGGATACAAAAACTCTGCAACCACAACTGACTAAGATCTGACTAAGACCTGACTAAAAGTGAACCAAGAAAGCAATATGCAGATGCCAGTGCAAGAATACATATAACAATATAAAGGACAGCAAGGCACCAACAGAAGAAGCTGGTGGCTCTAAAACATCAAGACCTTAATAGAGCAATGAAGAGGAAAAAGAAGGAAACAACATTAAAAATACTTTGATGAAGCCTATAGAAGCCTTAAAATATGATATAAAAAAATTCCTTAAAGAAATAGAAGAAAATAGAGATAAAAAATTAGAAAAGATGAACAAATCCTTGAGGAAAACCAAGAAAGAGAAAACCAACAAATAAAACAAGCATTCCAGGAACTAAAAATGGAAGTAGAAACAATAAAGAAGGCACAAAACAAGGCAAAGGAGGAAATAGAAACTCTGAATAAACAAACTGGAACTACAGATACAAGCATGAGCAACAGAATCCAAGAGATGGAAGAGAGAATTTCTGGAGTGGAAGATTCAATGGTGGAAATGAATAAATCACTCAAAGAAAACACTAAAACCATAAAAGCCATAACACAAAATGTTCATGAAATTTGGGATATCATGAAAAGACCAAATCCAAGAATAAGAGGAAAAGAAGAAGAAGAAGAAGAAGAAGAAGAAGAAGAAGAAGAAGAAGAAGAAGACCAGCTCAAAGGCATAGATAATGTAGTCAATAAATCAGAGAAGAAAACTTTCCTAACTTAAAGAAGGAAATGCCTAAAAAGATACAAGAATATTAAAAACCCCAAATAGATTAGACCACCCAAAATTCTTCTCAGCATATACTAATCAAGCAGCAAAACATAAAGAAGAAAGAAAAAATATTAAAAGCTGCAAAGGAAAAGAGCCAAGTTATCTATAAAGGCAGACCTTTATCAGAATACCACGACACAATTCAATTGAAACAATGAAAGCAAGAAGGTCCTGGTCAGAAGTTATAAAGACACCAAAAGAGAATGGCTACCAACCCAGACTACTATATCCAGCAAAACAATCAATCACCATAGATGGAGTAAGCAAGATATTTCACAACAAAGACAAATTGAAACAATACCTATCCACAAATCTGGCATTACAGAAAGCACTAGAAGAAAAACTCCAAACTAAGAAACCCAGATGGACTCATGAAACCACAAACAATCAGTAATCCTATGGAATAAAAGCCTAAAGAAAGGAAATACACACAAGCTACCACACAAAATAACAAGGAATAACAATCAGTGGTCCTTAATGTCCCTTAATATCAATGGACTCAATTCACATATAAAAAGACACACCCTACCAAGATGGATACAAAAACAAAAGCCAACCTTCTGCTGCATACAAAAAAACACACCTCAGCTTCAAAGACAGACACAGGCTCAGGGTAAAGGGTTGGTAAAAGATTTTCCAATCCAGTATTCTCAAGAAACAAGCTGGTCCTATGGTCCCACTGACCCATTAATGCTTAGATCAGTCTCCACCTCTGGCCAAATCCAGTTCTTTCCCCTCTCCCTCAAGAGTGAGTCAGGTGTTCCTCTAGGTGGCGTGGGATCCAAAGGGTCAGTCCAGGGTGTTTCTGATCCCAAGCTGTTCAGTGGTTGTGGTTTGCCGCTTGGGCATGTTTGGCTTTTTTTT
>PVIH01027457.1:0-16918 GCA_004025045.1 Sigmodon hispidus | reverse complement strand
ACAGGCGCTGAGGCCCGCCGAGCCCTCCTCACCTCTGGTCAGGGTTCGAATCCGCCCCTCATAGACCCCTGCAGTTGGTTTGCTCAGTTCACTCAGTTCAGGGTCGCAGTAGGGCTCTTAGTAGATTCCCTGAGCAGCAGGGGCTGCGGGTGTGGCCAGGTGCAGAGTTCAGCTGCCCCTGCTCCAGAGTGCGCTGGGAGGCCGCAGAGAGCACAGGTCCCGGTCCCTGGTCTCTTTTAATTGATTTTAGTTTGAAGTCTACTTTGTTCTATATTAGGATGGCAATCCCAGCTTGTTTGTTAGGGCCATCTGTTTGGAAAATGTTTTGCTCACCTTTTACTATGATCCTGTTTCTGTCTTTAAGGTTGAGGTGTGTTTCTTGCATGCAGCAAAAAGATGGTTTCTGTTTTTGTATCCATCATGTTAGTGTGTGTCTTTTTATAGGTGAATTGAGGCCATTGATATTAAGAGGTATATGTGACCAGTGGTTGATATTTCCTGTTATTTTTGGTGGTAACTTGTTTGTAGCTTCTTTCTCTGTTTCTTTCTTCTGTGGGGTTATTGATTGTTCTGGGTTTCAGTAGTGTATCTGGATCCTTAGGTTGGAGTTTTTCCTCTAATGCTTTCTGGAGGGCCAGATAGGTAGATAGATATTTTTTCAGTCTGACTTTGTTATGAAATATCTTGTTTACTCCATCTATGGTGATTGATAGTTTTGCTGGGTATAGTATTCTATGTTGACAGCCATGCTCTTTTAGTGTCTGTGTAACTTTTGACCACGCCCTCTTGCTTTCATCACGTCAGTTGAATAATCAGGAGTTATTCTGAAGGGTCTGCTTTTACAGGTAAATTGGCCCTTTTTCTTTTGCAGCTCTAACACTTTTTTCTTTGTTGTGTATGTTTTGTGGCTTGATTATTAAGTGGCCAGCAGACTTTTTTGGGGGTCATATCTATTTGGTGTTCTGTAAGCTTCTTATATCTTTATAAGCATTTCTTTTTCTAAATTGAAAAGCTTTCTTATACGATTTTATTGAATACATTATCTGTGCCTGAGAACTAGTGTTCTTCTATTCTTATTATTCTGATGTTAGGTCTTTTCACAGTGTCCCTGATTTCCTGAACATTTTGTGTAATGGCATTTTTGGTTTTAGTATTTTCTTTTACTGATGTATCTATTTTTGCTACTGAGTCTTCAACTACAGAGATTCTCTCTTCCAACTTTTGGATTCACTGGTTATACTTGTGTCTGCAGTTCCATCTCTTTTCTTCAGGATTTCTATTTCCATCTTTGCCTTATTTTGTGCCTTTTTCATTGCTTCTAGTTCACTTTTTAGTTAACGGAATGTTTCTTTCATTTTTTGGTTTTCCTTTCCTTGGTTTCCTTTCAAGGATTTGCTCATCTCTTCCAATTTTTGTATGTATTTTCTTCTGTTTCTTAAGGAAATTATTTATATCCTCTTTAAAGGCTTCAATAATCTTCATAAAGGTGTTTTTGTTGTTGTTTCCTTCTGATTCCTCTTCATTGCTCTGTTCAGGTCTTGTAGTTGTAGAACCACTAGTTTCTTCTGTTGTTGCCTTGTTGTTCTTTATATTGCTATTATGTATATATTATATATATTATGTATGTATTATATGTGTATTATGTATTATATATAATATATTACATATGTATTCTTGCACTGGGATCTGCCCATGGCTTCAGTGGTTCATCATTAGTCAGCTCCTAGTCAGTTGTGGTTAGAGGGATTGTGTGTCTCCTGTCTGCTCTGAGCAAGTGGTCTGTTTGAATTTTGACTCTGCTCTGGACAGGGGACTGCATTTCCAAGGCCCTCAGTCATGGTATGATGATTCTGTTCTCCCTGGAGATGGGGTCCTCTCCAGCAGTGCCTAGAGCCTTCTGCTGGGATGAATCTGAGATCATACCCTTGGGTGCAAGTGCAATACCTTTGAGGAAATTTTTGGACTATGGTCCTTGAGGAGAGAGCTGCCCACCTTTGACTCACTCTGGGTGGGGATGGAGTTTACCCCATGTTGGGTTTTGGTATGAGAAGTTTTTTCTCTCTGTCCTATAAGCTGTTTTTAAACAACTATAAAAGGCTTAATATTAAGATAAACATGAAACTGATAGCTTCAACTAGTTACTAGCTATTACATTTTAAATCAAACCATATTTCTCACCCATTCTCTGTTACATGCTAGTACCTTCTTTCAACATGGCATATTCATACCATTTCTCTCTGTGTATGCCCCAAGTCTTTTAACTCTTCACTTCTTCCCTACATCCTGCTAGCCTGGACCTGCCACCTAATATCTTCTTACTGAGGTATATGCCAATCAGATCCTTATTAGCCAATGAGAGTTATACATATTTTCTTTGTACATAGATCACTCTACAGCAAGAAAGAATAAGTTAGAAAAAAAAGTCTCTGATCATTATTATAATGCTTGGTAATTTATTTTTAAGTAATGATTTTATTGAAACATTATTATTTCTATTTTTATTGAGAGTAGTGGTCTGGTCACTTTAATCTGAAAGTCTGTTCAAACAATTCTGCATCTCAAGCAATGTGTTAGTCTTATTATACTATGATTCTTATGATCAAGTAAAATTAATTTCTAGAAAAGTGGTAGATACAGTTTCAAATGACTTTTTAATTTTTAAAATTTTTTAATAAAATGAAGTCCTTTTTTCCCCATGTATCCTCTTTTTCTTCCTCCCTTTCAGGAGGAATCCCAATCCATCCCAGTCAGCTATTAGCCACACTTCCCATAACTCTATCCCCTCCTATAAAAAGGGCAAGAAATCCCAAGGTGGATCAACTCAGTATCCACTCCAGGCAGGTCCAATTTCTTCATCCTAATGTCAAGACATGGTTAGGTGTTCCTCTGAAGGAAATAGGTTCTGAGGTGCAAGTCCATGCATAGAAACATGGTCTAATCCCTCCCCTTGAGGCTCCATATACTGCCCATGTCAGTGTACAGTTGTCTAACTTTGGAGGGCCTAGTTCATTTTATTGATGGTTTCCCAGTGTTTTTTCTTTATTCCACGAGCTTCTCAGAGCTCCAGACAACCATCATTGTGGGAATTTTTCTCATAAGCCCTATCCCCTTGCTCATATATACTTTTGTCCCCTGCTCTCAGCTGAACCAGAAGTTCAGTCCAGTGTTCAGTCATGTATCTCTGCCTCCACCTCTAATCATTGTTTGCTGTAAGTTCTATGATGGCACTTGGGTGGCTATTCATTTGATTATAAAGGAAGTCCTGTCTAAGCAACACCTTCACTATTGTTTGGAGACCTAGCCAGGGACATCCTATAAACTCTTGAAGGTTACCCTAGCACTCTGCCTTTATCCAAGCCCACATTGGCTTCCTTTATTAAGATCTCCATCTCTTTTTTTTTCTACCTTCCTGTTGCTCATCTCACTCAATCATCTCTTTCTCTCATGATTTGTTCCCATATCTTCTTGATTGTTGCCCCTTATGTTCCCAATTAGCTAGGAAGATCTCCTTTATTTTCCCTTCCTAAAGGAATATCTGGATGTCTCTCTTAAGTTACTTCTGATTCCCAGCCTTTTGGGGATTGTGGTTTGCAGCTTGGGTTTTCTTTGCTTTTTTGTCTAAAGCCCACTAATGTTTGGAAGTGACTTTCACAGAAATTATCATTTCTAAAAAGAAGGCAAGAAAACCTTCTGTATCTGAAAATATGCTTTATTACATTGATTAATGAAGAAATGAGTTTGGACTATGGAAAGGGACTTACAAGTAGTTGAGAAATCTAATAATAGATACAGGAAAACAAGAGCAGAGCCAAGAGATGCTGCAGGCTGCTGCCCAGAAAGCAAGATGTAAAGGGACACTGGTAAAGCCATTTAGCCAAATGACAATACAGATTAATAAAAATGAGTGAGCTAATTTGTAAAAGGTGGTTAGTAATGAGCCTAAGTCTTAGACCAAACAGTAATTACAATAAGCCTCTAAATAATTATTTTATAAGTGGCTGTAGGACCTTGGGCAGGAGAGATTTGTCTCATCTGAAGGACTTGAAGTGGGCAGAAAAACTTCTAGCTATAAGTAGCATTACAAGGAGGTTCATTTATATTTACATTAAGCCTAAGAAAGCTTGAAAATTCTTTTAGAACATAACTCTAGGTGTGAATAAACAAATGCCTTTGCAACAGAAAACAAATTGCAAATAATTTATGTGATCTAGAATTGGTAATTCTACCAACTGGAGCCAAGAAATAATAGTTTCGGGTGTAGCTCACTGACAGAGCCTACCATGAGCAAAGCCTTGGGTTCAATCCCCAGTACTGTCTTGCTGGTTACAAAGCAGTGTTATTTTATGCTATCTCTGTCCATGAAGAAAGGAAAATGAGAAAACATACAACTTCCCACCTATCATAATAAAGGGAAACACAAGGGAGCAAAACAGCTGTCCTTGGTTACAAAGGAAGTAGGGTACAAAGTAAAGACTAGGCCTAGAGGGCACAGCATTTGCCTCATGTGTTTCTTTTTCTCAAATCTCTCTCTTGAAATCACGTTAACAGTCTACATGTAAAAAAAAAAAAAAGAAAAGAAAAAAAAATTCTTTTAGAACATAGAAATAAAGCCAGAAATAGCTTTCCAGTCTTGCTTCTCAAGTTCTCCATGGTACAGAGATGTGTGCTGGCTTAAGCTGCAACATAGTGTGTTTCCCCAGTCTCAAAGAAGCCTTGGTACAAGCACAAGTGGTATATGACAGATTTAAGTTTTCTGTTCCTACAGACAAAAAAGAAATACATTCTAGAACTTCTTCTTGGTAGCATCATTTTCTTGGGCCAGCTCTGTTTGCTCGCAACATACAGAGACACAACTCCTTTAAGAGAGGCTTTCTGACTCAATTTTAGTAACAAAAATTTAGAAACTCTTTTTAAAGGCCCTGATGCTAAACACTTGAATGAGGTTTATGGGCACCTGGTAGCAGTGCTTTAATACATGGCAATGTGAAACAAAAAATTCCCCAGAGTAGGAGTTGTATACACGATTCCTGCCAGTGCCTCTGTCACAAATCTAATCTCTTAAAAGTCAATAATCTAGGCAGAGAAACCATAGCAAAGCCTTTAATTATGGCCATGCCTTAACAGATTAAAGGTTCAGCCAGAAAAAAAGAGAAATAGATGTATAGTGAAGGCAGATTCTGACAGAAAAGCAAAACGCTCTAAATGTCTTAGAGTGCATTTGGAAATATACTTAGGCTAGGGAGAATAGGAAAAAGAATAGAAAAATTTCTTAAAATAGAAGTGGAAAATAAGTCTTGCAAAGGTGGAAAATAATAGTCTAGATATTGTATGTCACTAAATTTTCTTTCAGTTTTGTGACTGCAAAGGAAAGAGCAAAAGCTGCTAAGATCCATTTGATTATAAAAGCTGCTGAATTAATCTAACCTATATATTTTGAAACTGTCTTGCCTTTCAGATTTAAGTCGAAGATATTTTACTTTGGAGAAGATATATTTTTGTTTCCACAAGAAATAAAAGACTATGGATTTATTCTGGGTTAAAGGAAATCAGGTTTGATTGAGGAGAACCCCCTAAAAAAGCCCTGAAGGTAAAGTATGAGCCAGATAATCCAACATTTTAGGGCACGTCTTTTGCTGTTTCTTCCAAGGTCTGCACCTAGACCAGCTCCAAGGTTGTTTGCTAGAGGAGATGATGGAGCATTATGGACTATTCCAATTAGGACTTAACTGTAATCTTAAATTATCTTTGCGGTCTCAGAAGATCACCAGCACCATAAATTAGCAAAAAGTTGTCCAGATAACTATGCCCATATTTACAAGAAAATGAATTATGAATATTTATCTTTGCTTACAGTGTTGGTTACAAGTAATTATAGATAATGATGAAAAAAAGCTATACATGCTTAGTTTTAAGGTTATTGTTTTAAAAATAAAAAAGAATAATTGCTGTGGTTCTATGGTTTAGTACAATGAAAATATTTGTCACTGTAAATGTTGTTTTAATAAAGCACTTTTTAGCCAGAAACTAGGCAGTGAGGAAGTATAGTTGGAGCAATAAGAAAAGGAGAACTTTGGGAAGAGGTTATTAAAAAAAAGATGCAGAGGAAGAACAATGAGAATGCTACACTAAAGAAAATATGCCACACTCGGTGGATAAACATAGATAAGAATCATAGGTTAGTTTAAGTAATAAGCAAGTAATATGCCTGAATCAGAGGACAAACAGTTTATAATTAATATAAGCCTTTGTGTCATTATTTGGAATTCAATGGCTAAGGCACTGGAAGGGTAGGATAGAGACACATTGTGACTACAGGGAATGAGGTAGGTGTGTAATAGACAACCTTTCTTGCTTATATTCAATTTTAGGTATCAAATGAAAACCTTAAATTTGTATAGAACTAACTATTCATTTGTAGTAAGCATTATCTGTATTTATATAATAGAATAAAACAACTGAAACTCTGCAAATCTTTCACAGGATAATTCATGTTCTCCACAGCATGCTATTTATTACACTATAGTGGCTACTTATGTAAGCTTCTTAAATGTACTTGGTGAATTTTCACTAAATATGCATATAGCTTGTGTCACATTGTAAAATAAAATATAATAATTTGGTAAATTTTGTTAATGTTTCTGATTCCTTCTTGCTTTTGTTAAAAATTGCTTCTATATTTCAATCTATTGATATGTCATTTTAAGTTTATTTCTATATAAGGAGTTCAATTTCCTCTTCTATTATCATCACATTAAGCCTTGAAAATTGTTTTCCCCAATGAAATGTGAACAGTAGTGTTGTGGGTAATTTCAGAGCTAAAGATTTCATAGGCACCACATCATTCTGATTACATGCCTAAGGCTAAAAAAAATGAGAGTATGAAATGGGAACAATAAGTGTTAACATAAAACTTGCATGCATAGTATATAATAGTAACTAGCTTTGTTGCAATTGTGAAGTTCTGTTTCTTGGATTAGACTATGAATCAATCTGTATGATACACTTGTTCTTTCATCTGAGCCACCCACCTATTAAATAGGCTCAATTGATCAGAAGCACTGACTCCATACCATATAGAGCTGTGGATGAATGTCTAGAATCTATTCATTAGTGTACTGTTTAGATAATACATTTTTTTAGGAATGGTAGTTGAACTAGTTCTGTGTATTTTCTAAAAAAGAAAAAGGATCTGTAGATTAATTATAGAAACTAAAGTAACAGAGCAAGTTGTTCTTTGAATTAATTAACAGAGTAGTATCACTGCCATTGCTCTTGGTGGTTTGCCCATAGCTCTAGTTTTTGAGTCAATTTTATTCTTCCAGCTATAGCATCCTTGTTAAATAATATATGTTGTATGTTAAATCACAAAGCAACACACAATACTTTGATAAATTTCAAAACAGGCTTCCAAAAATTGTTCAGGAAAATAGAAGCTTTGTATCACTGAGGTTTTGGCTATGTAAAACCTGATTTTGTGGGTATGTGTGTGTGTGTGTGTGTGTGTGTGCGTTTGTGTGTGTGTATGTATGTATGTATATATGTAAAACTTGTTTAAATATATGTATATTTATTTATGTATAATTTTGGTAACATTAATATATTGGATGAAGTTATCTTATATGCATTAGAAAACAGATATATTTCATTCATTGTGTATCTAATTGGGAATCATAAAAATTAATATATTAAGTGGTCATATTTATTGACTAACATGGAAACATAATATACTCAAACTATCTGAGAGATATAGTTCTGTAATCTGTACAAAGACCTGCAAAAAATTAATTTTTTGCAAAATATTTTTCTTGAAAAACAGGTTGAAGCATTTTATTGCCGTGATACAAATATGTTTATAAGTTAGAGCAATTGAGTATGAGTTTGTGATTTGTCTAATCATGACTTTAATTAGGGGGACCGTGAGAGCAAATAATGGGTACTTTTGATTATTACTGGTGTGTATTTAGTCTTTATTCATAAATAAAATCTAAAGATTTTCCAAAAATTTTATATGCAAATTTGGTCATTATGATAAATATACATGACAATCTAAACTATATTTTATGCATATGTCTTATCTGTTTTACACTTAATAATCGATCATTAACCCTCTTGTTTCCTATTTGCTTAGATGCTCAGAATGAGGAAATTACTCACTTTTAACTCACAATTTTTTCTTTTTTAATAATTTTTGTTTTTTATTTATGTCATAGCCCTTTTATCCTTACTTTCTTTACTTCTAGTTTTTTGGCCTGCACTCAGTCTAGTTATTTTCTTCTTAATGTATGAATAATACTCCATGTTTATGAATACCACACTGTTCATCCTACAATAACAACTAGGCTTTCATACGACTTGACTATTGTAAATAGCACTGTAGCAGATGGTAGTATGCACTTATCCCTGTTTATGATACCACATTTTTATGAAATCAGATGCACAGACCAAAGGCATAAAATACAGGATATCTGTGCATCTTGCCTATTAGAAGGATCCTTGCAGCTCACACTTGAGAAAAAACAGAAGTTGAAAAAGGATGCTGAGAATTTCAAAATACAAAAAGACTCAAACAACAGTATTTTTTTTTACAAGTGGACAAAATATTCAAAGATGTATTAAGTGATAAAAATATGATTAATTGCATAACATTGAAATAGATAGGATGTTTGTAAACATGAACGTCATAGAACAGTAAGCAAAGCTATCAAAAAGTGTATTAAAAGGAACAAACCAGTCTATACAAAAACACAGAGTAAGGGGAAATTCTTTTTTTATCTTATGTCTTTTACTTATGTGGTATTTGTTAATGTTAAAATTGATAGCCAAAATGTATTTGAAATTAATTTTATTACTAACTAGAAACTTGAAAATCTCTAGATTTCTCTACTTCACAAACACTAGGACAAATGGAATAAAAAGAAACATAAGCACTTTCTATTTCTTGTATCATTGACTCCAGTAATTATGATTCAGGAGTAATGTGAGGTTGAAAATAAATATTATTAATGATTCATAAGACAAACAAAAAGAATGGTGCTAAAAGATTGTTGCCTCTAATGCAATTGTGGCACAGTTATATTAACAGTTAGAAAGTGTGAGAAAAAGAAGTGTTTAACCATAATTGAAGTTTAGCATTGCACATAAAGTTTCTGCTGTTTGTTTTCTAAGATTGACCTCTAGGAAGACTCTATTCCTAAAGGAAATGTAAATGACCCGGACTTAAAGGAAGCCTTTAGCCTCAGATCCATAGCAATGAAAATGTGAGCACATCCCCTGCTTTTCTTTCTGGGTTTGTGATACCTCCCTCAGGAGGATAGTCTCCTAATCCACCCATTTGCCTGCAAATCTTAAGATATCATTTTTTTTTTCTTACTGCTGAGTAGTACTCCATTGTGTAGATGTATCACAGTTTGTTAATCAGTTCTTCAGTCAAGGGGCATCTAGGTTGTTTCCAGGTTCTTCCTATTATGAAAAATGCTGCTATGAACATAGTTGAGCTAATGCCTTTGGAGTGGGAATGTGCATCTTTAGGGTATACACCCAGTACTGATATTGCTGGATCCTTGGGGAAATTGATCCCCAGTTTCTGAGAAACTACCATATTGAATTCCAGAGTGGCTCAACAAGCTTACACTTCCAACAACGAGTGTTTCCCTTGCTCTGCAACCTCTCCAGCATAGGCTGTCATTGTTTCTTTATATTAGCCCATCTGATAGGTGTAAGTTGTTTTGATTTGCATTTCTCTGATGGCTAAAGACTTTGAGCACTTTTTCAAGTGCCTTTCAGCCATTCGTAATTCTTGTGCTGAGAATTTCCTTTTTATTTCTGAACCCCAGTTTTTGATTGGGTTATTTAAGGGTTTGGGCTCTAGCTTCTTCAGTTTTATGTAAATTTTAGAGATTGGTCCTCTATCAGTTGTAGGGTTGGTGAAAATCTTTTTCCATTCTTTAGGCTGTCGTTTTGTCTTCCTGACCGTGTCCTTGGCTTTAAAAAAGCTTCTCAGTTTCATGAGATCCACTTATTGTTTTTCTTAGTGTATGTGCCCCTGGTGTTATATTTAGGAAGTGGTTGCTTATGACTATGCATTGAAGGTTATTTCCCATTTTCTTTTCTATCAAGTTCAGAGAGACTGGGTTTATGTTGAGGTATTTGATTCACTTGGATTTGAGTTTTGTGCAGGGTGACAGGCTTGGATCTATGCATTTTTCTACACACTAGCAACCAGCTATGACAACACCATTTGTTAAATATACTATCTTTTTTCCATTGAATCTTTTCATCCTCTTTGTCAAAGATCAGGTGTTCATAGGTTTTTGGGTTAATGCCTGGATCCTCAATTCAGTTCCATTGATCCACTGTCTGTTTTTATGCTAGTACCAGGCTATTTTTATTGCTGTAGCTCTACTTGAATTCGGGGATGGTGATGCCTTCTGAGGTTCTTTTGTTGAGCAAAATTGTTTTGGCAATCCTGGCTTTCCTTTTATTACAAGTGAAGTTGTGTATTGTTCTTTCAAGGTCTGTAAAATATTGTGTTGTAATTTTGATGGACAGTGTATTGAATCTGTAGAGTACTTTTGGTAGAACTGCAGTTTTTACTATGTTGATCCTACCTATCCAGGAACATGGGAGATCTTTTCATTTTCTTATATCTTCTTCAATTTCTATCACAAACCTAGTAAGGTAAACAGGGGATGTACTCACTTGTTAGTAGACTCTAAACAAGAAAAGCAAAAAGCAAAACATTTCCAAGCTGCAAACCACAAACACTGAACAGCTTGGGATCTTAAATACCTTGGACTAGCACCTTAGATCCCACTCCTTCTAGACGAACCCCTAACTCAGTCTTGATGTTGGGGTGAGGAAACTGGATCTTACAGGAGTGGATGCTGAACTAAGCCATATTGGGACCTTGGGACCTCCTGATCTTGCTGGGGTGGAGATGGGGAGAAGAGAGAGTGACTAGAAGGGATGGGAGGGAGAAGGGACGTTGAACAAGGCTATGCAAGGATAGAAAATGTGACTTTATTCATAATAAAAAAAATGTCACTAAGGGGCAGCTAAAGGGGAAGGGTAGGGTCACAACCAAGGCCTGTTGAACCATTAAGTCATCAGTAAAACCATAACTATGCCAGAAAAACAAAATGTACATGAGTAACAGCTCTTCATATCATGGTTTCTTTGAAATAACCCTGACAATAAATATTATGCCAAAACCTGTAAATCTATAAACTAAAAATAAATACTGTAACATTACAAAAAAAAAAAACCCTTTAAGTGATTGTCCAGGCAGACAGGTGCCATTTCTGTCATTTCTACATGGATTAATTAAGATAAGAGGGTGAGCTAGCAATATGCCTAAGACATAGGCCAAACAAGATAAAATTAATGTAAATGTCTGAGTCATTTTTAGGGGAGAAAAGCAGAAATAGGCAGGTCTAACCTCTGACCTGTATGGGGACAGAAACCTTTTACAACAGTTTGTGAATGCACATATATATCCACTTGATAAATTGTAAATTAAAAATAAATTTAGAAAACAAAAATATATATTGAAAATGTTATTTCTCAAGTAATTTTTGCATGTCATTACATCAAGTAATAAATATGCATTACTTACATATTGAAATAACAAACAATATGACACAGTATGCCATTTGAAATAGAACATTATATGATTAGAGTGAGAGAATCAACACATTAACACATTTAAAATTAAAAAAAGAAAACCTGCAGTAACACAAATATCATCATAGTTATATACAGCTATCTTATGACCTGAAAGGTCTAGATTTCAGAGCTTTTTCCCACTGTTTAAGCAAGCAGTCTGTCTAATGTATCACAAATTACAATGACATCTAGTACATTAAATTAGAATACTGGTTTATTTAGGATCAATATTAAAGGTCATATGCCATCAACAGTACATTATTACTTGTATACTCTATCAGCTATATTTCATCTCTTTAATGGGTTGTCATAGTCAACTGTTTATTATGTAATATTTTTCCTGAATATAAATTTTGTCTATTACTAATGCTTAATTTGAACTAATAATAAATTTTAAAGGACAACTGACAAAAAGTAATTTAAGTGATTTTTTCAAGCATAAACTTTTCTTAAAATAATGTGATATAAAATAATTATATAAAACTTGTTTTGCAGTAGAGTGGTGCATCTAAATTTTCATTGTATTGATTGTTAGCATCAAGCAAATAGTCTTTTGTAGGTGATTTCTTTTACTTAATAAATTATAAACTTAATAAAAATAAATTATAGTGGTACTCAGCAAATCATCTTTCAGTTTTCTCAATATTTTTTCCTTACAACAAACAAACTAATATATAGGTCAGTGACCCATCACAATTAAAAAATATATATTTTTTATTTCAATAAAAGTCAAATTTCATATCTACTAATTTGTTTATTTATAGGGCACCCTTGAATAAAGCACAGAATACTTCTCATACTTTTTCATGGCACATCAAATAATTAAAATTATTTAAAACTAGGCACTCCATGTGCTGTGCTGTACATGTTTACAATTTATATCATAAAGTTTAAGTTATATACTAACATAAACTAAAGACTAATGCTAGTGCAAATAGGAGAAATATTACAATGTGCTTTAAATAAATCTCTAATATTATTATATTGCATTGGGGAGTCTAAGTCAATAATATTTGCAAGTTTCTATAAACAGCAATGCTATGACAATGGGTCCTTCACACTTATTTGCTACTCCATTCGTGTCTTATTTCTGTTAATGAGGTAATACATAATGACCAAGGAATATAGAGAGAAGCAAAAGTTTATTTTGCTGTATAGTTTCCAAAGTACAGTGAATGACATAAGACAGGATAGCTGGTACCCAGAGCAGAGAGCTAAGAGATCATGCTTTTCATTACAGATCAAAAGAAAACATGATGAAACAGAGTGTCATGAGGTTTTCAACTCTTAAATCCTCCTTAGTAATGTGCTTCTCCCAAAGTAAATCTGGGGCCTATTTCTCATTACTCTAAAGATGCACATTCACACTCCAAAGGCATTAGCTTATGTTTGTAACAGCATTATTCATAATAACAAGAACCTGGAAACAACCTAGAGGCCCTTCAACTGAAGAATGTATTAACAAATTGTGGTACATCTACACAATGGAGTACTATTCAGCAGTAAGAAAAAAAAATGATATTCTAAAATTTGCAGGCAAATGGATGGATTTGGATAATATCCTGCTGAGCGAGTTATCACAAATCCAGAAAGATAATCAGGGAATTAATTTAATAACTCACTCATTTGTGGACCCTAAACAAGAAAGCAAAAAGCAAAGTATGTCCAAGCTGGAAACCACAAACACTGAACAGCTTGAGATCTGAAACACCTTGAACCAGCACCTTGAATCCCACTCCCTCCAGAGGAACACAAGATCCAGTCTTGATTTTGGGGTGAGGTAAGCGGATCTGCCAGTATCAGATGAACTAAGCCATATTGGGACCTTGGGACATCCTGCCCTTGCTGGGGAGGAGATAGAGTGATGTGAAGAAGAGATAGTGACTGAAAGGGGCAGGAAGGGGAAGGGAGCTTGAACAAGGTTATACATGGATAAAAAATATGACTTTGTTCGTAGTAAATAAAAAAAGAATAGTTTAGTAGTATAAAGTACTCCATTAATACCTCAAGAAGACTCAAGCCTCTGACAAAAGTTTTGAAAACAAACATCATTATAGGATTTGCATATGCTCTCAATAAATCTTTCAATATAGCAGAATCTTTCTAATAAAAATGTTTTATGAAAATGAAAATTACTAAAATCTTACCACCTGATTTGCTGTTTCTGTTAAATTCTAATTTCCCACATTGTGATTAAAAGGTTTATATTATGTAACTATGTATTTAAAAATTAAAATTCAGATGCAATGTAAAAATATAATGTAATCATTTTATTCTTTCTCATAAAATTAAAGATGACCAAAACTAATAAAATTTTTGTAAAAAAAAAAGGTGAACCAATTCTTGATATGTTGAACAAAAATGGGTTATGCATATTTGATGTAGAAAAGAGCTAAGTGTCATGAAAAGTCACAAAATATTCACAAAGAGAAGGAAATTTAAAATTTATGTCACAGTTTCTTCCATAACGTATTGTTAAAATCTTATGCAGCTAAATGTAATACTGAATAGCAAATCTATTGCTGATAATGAACCATTGTACTTAATTCAAGTATTATGTAGAGTCAATGACAGAAATATGAAAGTAATATAATATATATACATCAAATTAGTCATTCAATATTGGTATATAACTAAATTTTTGATCATTCCATCAAACAACAACAAGAGATAGAAACACTGAATGAGGTTTATATGAACTAAATAATTTCAGACAAATAAGTGTTCATATGCAAATGTATTAATTAGATAAAAATGAGATTGGGAAATAACTCTGTTTGATTGAGAAATAATTTTAACACTTCTCTATGTTTGGTATGTCACTAATTAATTTTCAGAAGCAGTGCTTTACAAAGATCACATTAGATTATATACTTACATTAATTTTTTTATCTACTGTGTTTCAGGATACATTTCAAGTTGCCTCATGCATTAGTGGCTCTCAATAGTTTAAGGGTTTATGTTTGTCAAGTGTTGGTGTGAGGTTTTTTTTGGGGGAAGGGGAGCTACAGTTACTTACTTGTGATTTAATGTGAGAATATGTTGGTATATTTTCTTGAAAGATGTGATACTTAGAAACTTTGATGCTTCCAAACATTATTATATAAAGTAGTTGTGGTGTTATATTGTATATTTAATAAAATCAGCCTGGAGTATGGAGAACAGATTCACCTAGTGTCATGCTATGAAAGTCAGAGAGTTATGAACCTGTCTTTAATACCATCACTCTGAAGACAGAGACCTTTCTAAATTTCTGTGAGTTTAAAGGCTAACAGCCAGGCTGTAGTAGCTCATATTTTATTTCTAACTCCAGGATTATGATACAGAGTTGAAATGCAATTGAAACAGCAGGGCAGGGAAAAATATATAATGCAAGAGAAAGCAAAAACTCAGGCATTCTCTAGAAGTTAACAGTCAGGCCTTGAAGATAGCATTTACTCTATTCTGTCTGAGAAAATGGATCGCTGAGAATTGACTGTGGTTACCCTGAATAAAGAGTCAGTTCTGTTCTCTCTAATATTCAAGGCTGATTTTACTAAATATAAAATATGTTACCACACATAGTACATACAAATTTTATGGCAGTTCTCTGACCAAAACTAAAAAAAAATTAAAAACAGTACATGTTTGCCTAGTGAGAAATACAATGGATCATGCCTTCAGAAATAAATTATTAAGGGACCAAGTGCTGTCTGCAGAGTCCCAGCGCACTCTGGAGCGGGGGCAGATAAACTCTGACTGTCACCATACCCACAGCTCCTGCTGAGGGAATCTGCATGGCTACCCACTGCCATATCGAACTGAACGAACAGACAACTACAGGGGTCCCTGAAGGGTAGATTCAGACCCTGCCCAGAGAGGTGAAAGGAGGCACATAAAACCGAATGCCACAACTGACCAGGAGCCATCTGATCTTGAACCACTGAAGCCATGGGCAAATGTCAGTGCAAAAAATTACATAATGATGCAAAGAACAACATGGTAACTCCAGAAGAGAGTGGCAATCTTACAAGTACAAGAACTGAACTGAGCAATGAAGAGGAAACAGAAGGAAGCAACAACAAAAATTCCTTTTTCATGATCATTGAAGCTCTCAAAGAAGATATGAAAAAAAGCCTTAAAGAAATAGAAAAAAATATAAACAAAAAATTGGAAGAGATGAACAAATCTATGAAAGAAATGTGCCAAGAACTAAAAGCTGAAATAAAAGCTAAAAAAAAAAAAGCTGAAATAAAAGCTGAAATAGAAGCAATAAAAAAAGGCACAAAATGAGGCAAAGATGGAAATAGAAAACCTGAAGAAAAAAGCTGGAAGCACAGATACAAGCATAACAAACAGAGTTCAAGAGATGGAAGACAGAATTTCTGAGGTGGAAGACTCAATAGCTCATAGATATATCAGTCAAAGAAAATAGTAAAATTAAAAAAGCCATAACTCAAAATGTTCAGGAAATCTGGGACACCATGAAAAGACCTAATTTGAGAATAATAGGAATAGACGAAGGAGAAGAATACCAGCTCAAAGGCACAGATAATGTTTTCAATAAAATCATAGAAGAAAACTTCCCTAACCTGAAGAAGGAAATGCCTATAAAGATACAAGAAGCTTACAGAACATCAAATAGATATGATCCCAAAAGAAGGTCAGCACGCCACATTATAATCAAGCCACAAAACATACAGAACAAAGAAAAAATTTTAAGAGCTGCAAAAGAAAAGGGCCAACTCACATATAAAGGCAGACCCATCAGAATAACACCAGACAATTCAATGGAAACGATGAAAGCTAGAAGGGCTTGGTCAGAAGTTATACAGACGCTAAAACAGCATGGCTGCCAAACTAGAATACCATACCCTGCAAAATTATCAATCACCATAGATGGAATAAACAAGGTATTTCAGGACAAAGTCAGACTGAAAGAATATCTATCTACCAATCCAGCACTACAGAGAGTATTAGATGGAAAACTCCAACCTAAGGACCCCAAATACACAAACAATAAATAAGTCCACAGAAGAATACCCTAGAGAAAGGAAATACAAACAAGTTGCCACGAAAAATGGCAGGAAATATGAATCAATGGTCACTAATTTCCCTTAATATCAATGGTCTCAACTCTCCTATAAAATGTCACACACTAACAAGATGGATACAACAACAGAAGCCATCCTTCTGTTGCCTACAAGAAACACACCTCAACTGCAAAGACAGACACAGGCTTAGAATAAAGGGTTGGGAAAAGATTTTCCAGTCA
>PVIH01027456.1:0-16920 GCA_004025045.1 Sigmodon hispidus | reverse complement strand
CTAGGATGCCATTTAGAGTTTATTGGGAATCTGGATATCTAGAGAAGGGAAGGGGAGGGGAGGGGAGGGAGAATACCCAGGGAAGGGGAAGGGAGGGAGAGGGAAGGAGAGGAGGAGGAGGAGGAGGAGGAGGAGGAGGAGGAGGAGGAGGAGGAGAGAGAGAGAGAGAGAGAGAGAGAGAGAGAGAGAGAGAGAGAGAGAGAGAGAGGCATGCCTTAAAGAGATGTCTCTCTTTAAAGGAAGGGTAAGCATGTAGACACGCCCAGGGGCGTGTCCCATGAAAGGGCTCTGCGGGCGTGGGCGTGGTGGCCACGCCCAGGGGGCAAACTAGGGCGATGTTCACCCACTAACAATGGGTCCCTGAAAGGCAAGATGGAAGAGCGTAAAACCATCAAGACAGCACAGCCGATAATTAATTTCTTTTTTTATTTGTCAAAAATTTTATTGGCATTCATTAAGTGCTATCCAGGTGCTAGTCTCGGGGACACAGGAGTGAACAAGCAGATACAGGACTTTGTCTCAGGAGATGAAACTCAAGAGCAAGACACACCAGTTTCACTCAGAAACTGCAACAGTGGCAAGCCCGTGACTGATGACTCCTAGATGTCAGGAAAATAAGGAAGGGAAATGGAGAAAAGCAAGTTTGCATCAGGATTTTCTTTAATTAAATTGTTTTCACAGTTTCACTATTGTCAGGGGAAAAAATGTAGAATTCAACTTTCTCCAGTCCGCATCTCCCCCTTCCCTCCTCTCCCTTCATCACCTCCTCCCTTGGATGCTCACCCCTCTCTGTTCTCTCCTTCTCGCTCTCTTCTCTCTTATCTACTTCTGGCCATTTTCAACAACTACCTACTGGTATTGGAATAAATACAATGTTATGGGAAAATAATTAACTACAAATGATTGGGTACTGCCTGTTCCAAGAAAGAGCGACAAACCACGCCTTGTGTTGACTACCTGCTGTTAAGACTATATTCATATGACCACCTTACAACCGTGTCTTTACTTCAGGAAGTTGTTATCACTAACTTGTGCTCATGGTCTATTGCTGTAATCCTGCCTGCTTTGCCCACCCACTCCCCCATAGGGAACTCCCTGTTCCTAAGCTATAGAAACTTTGTCTTTGTCATGTTCAATGTTGACCTCTTAAACCCTGTTTTAGGAGGAGGCAGCCTGTGTACATTAATAATATGCCTGCTTTAATTAATTGCTTGCTTATTATTTATTTGCCCATGATGATTTGGGTCAATGGTCTTTTTCCTCAAATCTTGGGGATTAACATTTGGAGCAGTCATGGGTCATGTTCTTATTTTATTCAAGAACCTCAGCTGGGTATTTGCCTCCATCAGATTGGTCTGTGAGCTTGTCTGTAGCAAACCAGGGGAGCAAGCCATTAAGCACTATTCTTACATGGTTTCTGCTTCTGCTCTTTCCTCCAGGGTCCTACCTTGGTGTCACTTGATAATGAATTGTGACTTCCCTGTGATATGAAAGAAACCATTTCTTCTGCACATTGGCTTTGGTCAGTGTTCTTATTAAAGCATCAGAGAAGCAAACTAGAGTAGTAATCAACAAAGTTTTGAGAGATTTTGCCTTCTTTTCTGTATCCTAAATCTTTGCATGTTGGTATATGTACCATGAACTTTCAACTGATTTCTCTCCCTCTGAGTTTATTTGTAGAAGGTCTCTAAACCTTAATTCCATGGAATGTAAACAAACATTACAGATAAACAAAATAAAACAACCCTCCAAAAATCTGTAAACAAATGAATTGCTTACCACCAGACCACTCAGAAAATTTAAAATCTAGCCCAGTGTAAATATCCAAGGCAAGAATCATAGCAATTTACTGAAATTTATTGGAGAATGAATCTCCTTTTTTTCATAGAATCATATAGAACTGATATTTCTTGGGAAAAAAATTTGGGAAACACAGACCATTTGCTAATCAAGTTTACTCTCTTGTTTATCAATGGAGGGCACAAAAATGCTTCTTAACACATAGAATGGAGGAGAAAATAGTGATCGGTGATTAAGATGTTACCATTGGCCACAAATTGGTAGACTCACAAAGACAAAGTCATTAAGAGTTGTCATTCACTATGATTTCACAGCATGGTGAAGATGGCCTTTTCTGAATGTCTCTAGCCCAGGCTGGCTTCAACTTCTCTATGCCAAGGATTTTACTATGAGGATTTGGATCCTCTTGCCTCCATTGTCCTGTGATCCAAGATTACAGGCATACACCACTACGGCCAGATTTTGTGGATAGACTAAAGGAATTGTTGCATGCTAAGTAAACATAAATAACCAGTCTGCATCCCTAGGGCCCTGGTGAAGTTTTTGCACATAACATGAAATTTTGCAATAGAAATTTATTGCTGGTTCTTTCAGGATTAATTATGTAATGATAGAACTATTTTAATTTCATCTGTTTTATCCCCCAAAGTTGTTGTGAAAAAAATCTTATTTCTCATTTTCTTTGACTCTCATGAGCTTTCTACTCTTCGTTTGCAGGGAATGAATGTCCTGATAACAATGTAGCTTCAACAGAGATGAATAAAAGCAGAATGTGACAGAATGCTGTGTGATTTCATAACTCTGTAAAAACACATAGACCAGTCTGAATTGGCCTACAGAGATTTCTTTCTGTCCATTTCAATACCACTTTCCTAATGGCTCTAGCTGCTTTCTTCAGTGAAATTTTATAATGTCTTTTCAGGTGCTAATATACTTTGGAATTCCTAGCCGATTTCTTTATCATAATTTGTGATAGATATCAAAGATATATATATCTGCAATGTTTTTTTTAACAGTGATGCCTAAAGGATTTTATTTCTTTGTTTTAAAAACTAGGTTCACAAATATACTTTCATCATAACCCTTTAACATTTTGGCTAAACATTAAAACCCATTTTTAGGAGATGGAGATGTATTTTAGATTGATGAATATTTTAGTTAAAAAGGAGGGGTCCAAGTTCATGCCCTAAAGGGGAGAGAAAAGATTTCTGAATCTGTGAAGTTATGAGGAATAGGTTTTAATTGACACACTAGAATTAAAACAATTATTTTTTTAAGATTTTCTTTATTTTTTCCTGTATCTATCTTTATCTCTGTATGATATCTATATGCATGTGCCCAAAGAGGTGAGAAGAAGATGTCAGATGCTCTGGAGCTGGAGTTACAGACATTTGGGAGCTACTTTTCATTCATGGTTGCTGAGAATCACACCTGAGTTCTCTGGAAGAGCACCAGTCATCTTGAATAAGCCATTTTGAATGAGCCATCTCTCCAGCTAAATGCCACTATATCGAAAACTTGCAATTATAATATTTTTATAAAGAAATGTAAATCCCTTTACTCTAAGTTCAATTCTTCTCCTTGATCTTGAGTGGCCTCTCCCGGGTGCCTCTCCCACAACGTTTCTGCTGATTTTCTATCTGGGAACTGGGCAAATCCTTTCACACTGTAGCATTTAATGAATCATGAATTGAGCCTCTACCTTTTGTAAACTCTAGTATAATTAATCTTTGTGAGTGCTCTAAAACCCTTGACCATAATGCATGTCAAATGAATAAATTATTATAAAGCATTTATAAATAGCTTCATCTTGTCTAAACATCAAATAATAATGAAAGGAAGAGGGTAGACCATCCCAGATCATAGCACACCATCTCTCCTTTCATTCTCAGGCTGGATTTGTTTTATCAGTTCTGATGTGGGATTTCTTCCCTTTTGTCATTTTACATACATACATACATACATACATACATATGTATAGTTGGAGAGTTGGTTCAGCAGATAAGAGCACTTGTTGCTCTTGTGGGGGTTGGGTGCTGGCTTCAGTTTCCAAATCCCACATGGTTGCTCAAAACTATCCACCTATAACTGTACCTCTAGTTCCATGATATCCAATGCATTCTTCTGTTCTCTTGTGCTCTTAAAATGTTAATTGTTAATCATACCTCTCCAGCACTATCTGTTGTAGTAAGTTTCCCGGCCCCTTTTGGCCGGAGGTTTTGTAATCCGGCGCACGGCCACTGTTTGGAATCGACTCCATGCCCACAGCTTTTGTCCCCCAAAGAAATGAATCACACACTTATATCCTTTACACTGTTTGGCCCATGTCTTAAACACATTACTAGCTAGCTCTTTCTTCTTAATTCAACCCATTTCTACTAATCTACCTGCCACATGGCCCAGCCCATGGCTCACCTGGTTTCTTACATGTCTGTCTTCTTTGGGGGCAGGATCGAGAGTGACTTGACTCCATCCTTCTTCCTACCTGCTTATGCTCTGATTCTCCACCCACTTCTATGGTGCTGTACATAGGCCAAATCAGTTACTTTATTTACAGCATACAGAATATTCCACCACAACTCTCAACTCCTTCTCCAGCGCCATGTCTGCTAGCATGCTGCCAGGTCCTGCCGTAGTGATGATGGACTAAACTTCTGAAGTATAAGCCAGGCCTGGTTAAATGTTTTCATTTATGAGTTGCAATGGTCATGGTATCTCTTCACAGCAATAAAAACCCTAACCATGACACCTGATCTTAATTTATGACATTTGAGATAACTTTTTATAAAAGTAAAAATATGTCCTGAGGTACTGGAACTTGGGACTTTATTACATGAATCTTGGTAAGATATAATTCTATCTACAGAAGCAACTTATTTAACTTATCAGTGTCTCAGTTTTCTCACTTATGGAAATGTAGAACCTTCATGAACCACAGAGGTGAGGCAAAGATTTAGCCAGTTAGAATACATAGCACATTTTGAGATGTCTCTAGCATGTAACTCGTCATCATCATTTTTCTCTCCTACCGTGGCTACAAATACTGTTCCAAGAAAGATTTTTGTTTAATATTTACATATCAACACTCCTCCCACCTCATTATAACCAGTGTTTTATACATATAAAAATAACATAAAAATATATACTAAGTATTAAAGTCTTAAGGAGGTGATGCTTCTGTGTTAAAAGTAGTCCTGGTAGGCTGAAGAGATATGTCAGTTGTTTGGAGTACTTGCTACTCTTACAGAGGACCAGGTTTCACTCCCATGATTCTCATGATAGTTCACACCATCTATAATTTCAGTTCTAGTATATTTGGTTCCTTCTCCTGGCCTCAGTAAGCACCAGGCACGAACATGGTGCACATACATACAGGTAAGCAAGCATTCACAGACATAAACTAAATATAAATAAATATTCAAGGAATAGTCCTAGAATCCTTTATAGGACATGTTAAAAATTAATGGATCAGGGGAGGGAGAAGATTTTAATTCTTCTTTCAAAATCTCTTCTGGTGTACTAAATTTACTAATCTTTGACATTCATTTCCCATCTATCAAATTATGAAGACAATGCAGTTATTACAATGATTAAAAGAGCCATAAGTGAAGTGCTTGTCAAATGTTCCAAACATAGTAGATGAGTAATGAATATTGTATCACATATACATATGCATACATATATACATATTTCTGCATATATATTATGCTATGAGCAAAGACTTATGTAACTCATTAAGACCAAGCCTGTAAGTTTTTAAGTCAAGGCAAAATTGAGGTTACAAGTCCATTGTTTCAATGTGAAAGCATAATGTCTAGTTTTCCAGTTATGACACAATCAGATCTCACTTCTAAGAGGATCTCCGCTACAGATGCTACAAGGCTGATTTAAAGTGGAAAATGGGTACCTTAAAAAAATACAGCCACAAGGGGTCAGCTGTGTGCTGTGTTCTACACAGAAGTAAAACTGAGCCCTTCAATATAGTTTTAAGTCACAAATTTCCTATTCTGAGCCAGGAGTATGTTATTCTTTAGACAAATGACATTTTAATTTGAAGAAAGTATGACTTTAATCTATAAAATGGAATAGTCATTAATATCTTCAGAAAGATTCATGTGCTGTGGTAAGTGTGCATTTGAGAAAATGGATATTTTCATCAAATCTATGCTATGGCTAATATTGCTACTACATATACTACATTTAGATCATTACTTTAAAACAAAAATACACACAGAATACTAGAATTATGTAAGCATAGTGGAAGATCACTTTGACATTTAAAATGGCACTTTAACATCCTGAATCTAATCATTCTAATATAGTTATCTTTGTCAGTGTTCTATTGCCATGAAGAGATACCATGACCACAGCAACTCTTACACAGGAAAACATGTCATTGGGATTGGCTTACAGCTTCAGAGGTTTAACTCATTATCAGAATGGTGGGTAATACACAGGGCAGACATGATGCTGTAGAAAAAACTAAGAGTTCTACATCTGGATCTACAGGCAGCAGAAAGAGAGACACTGGGCTTTGCTTAAGCATCTGAAACCCCAAAGCCCACCTCTAGTGACACACTTCCTCTAACAAGGCCACAGCTACCCCATTGCCTAATAACTAAGCATTCAAATATACAAGCCCATGAGGGCCATTCCTGTTGTAAAAGACTTCTGGTCCCGTTTGGACCAGAAGTTCGGACCTTGCCCACAGCGGCTCTTATCCCCCAAAGAAATGAATCAGATGCTTATATTAATTTCATATTGTTTGGCCTATGTTTAAGGTGCATTGCTATCGAGCTCTTTCATATTAATTCAACCCATTTCTAGTAATCAACCTGCCATGTGGCCTAGCCTGTGGCTCACCACCTGGATTCCTTACATGGTTCTCCTTGGCAGGGGAGGGGATTGGACAGAGACTGACTGACTCCACCCTCCTTCTACCTGTCTCTACTCTGATTTCCTGCCTATTTCTACGGTGCTCGAGATAGGCCAAAACAGTTAATTTATTTACAGCATCACATATAGAAAACATTTCCACCACACATTCCTATTGAAACCATGATAGTAGGTAAATGTCCATCACCAGGTCCTAACATTTTGTGGTTTTGAATGCTCAACAACCTTCTTATTTTGGCTGTTAGAGCATAGGTGTATGGCCAACGTGTAGTCAACAGATCTTCCCATTCTGGCTGTTCATGCCAAAGGCCCAGGGCCATGTAGATATCTTTTGCTGCAGATGTAAGGCTCCTAGCAAGTATGCATGTTCAACAGAGTCCAGGGGGATGTTATAGAACTTTGCCCATCTCAGTTTTCACCTAAGAAAGTATAGTTTACTCCAAACTTCTTACAACTAATTTGTTTCTTTTTAACAAACTCAATTTTAGTAATAATTGTCAGAAAATGTTCTGTTTCCTGCAAGCATACACCTCAAGATGATTGAAGTGAGAAAATTTCTGGTTAAAAAGAATTCTAGCTAGTGGAAAGGAGAGGTTTTTTTTTAAAAAAAATTTTCTTTCACAATATAATGATTGTAAAGGAGAAATTAGACATTTAAAAAAGGATTAGGATGACTTTAATAGTAGATCCTAGACTGAAAGAACAGTGATTCTACATTCTACCTTGGAGAGTGAACAGAAGGCTGGGGTGGCCATCACCATGAGCTGCATGGAGGAATCAACAAGGCCCTGGCTTCTTCTTCTTCTTCTTCTTCTTCTTCTTCTTCTTCTTCTTCTTCTTCTTCTTCTTCTTCTTCTTCTTCTTCTTCTTCCAGCTTTGGAGGCTGCACTCAAGCTATATTTTCTATTGAACTAGTAATTTCATTCTTTAAACTCAAATGGCAGAAAATGTAAATACCTCTGAAATCCACAGGGATGAGATCAGTGGGAGGGAGCATTGTGTACTCATGTGTATGTATAGACACCCTTCCTTTTTAAAGCATAGGTTCCTAAGCATAAACCATCAAACACTTCTTCATGGCTACTGACCACTGCATCAGATAACAAATATTAGATGATACAGAATATCACTTGCTCCGTTTCTAAAGTTAAATGTCATCAGTTTTCCAGATGGGCCACTGTGACTTAAAACCAGTAACTAAAACCAAGCTGCTACCTCAAAACTATAAACTCCCAAGTACCTGTCATTTGCTTCTCCAAATGGATCTTATTTTTTGATGGGATGCTACCAGGACAGAGTTCCCATTTCCCTACAGTTAGTATTTTGTGTGCGGAAGAACATGTGGACACACTAGCACGCTGCCAAGGAGTCATGTGGAGTCATGTTAAGTTTATGGTGGAGGGGGGAGAAAGAGAGGGAGAAGGAGGGAAGGGGGTAGGGTAGAGAGAGCATCTGGCATATGTGTCTGTCTCTTTAAAGAGTGACTATGCAGACACACTCCCAGTATGGTGCCTCCTCTGAGAGCCTCTGCAGGGGGTAGGGGGTATTCTTCATGCATGGGGGTGGGGAGGCGAGGCTGCAACACTGCCTTTCTGGCTGCTAGGGCAATGTGTTTATATGCCAACACCTATCATGTCTGCTTCCCCAAACCTGGCCTGGGAAAAAAGGCAGTTTGGGACAAAGACTGTCTACCTAGTGTGGATGGACATGTGAGAGTCACTCCCTATTGTGAAAAGATATTTGCACCATCTGTACTCTAGGTTGATGACAACCCACCTTGTAAAACTTGAATGACTGTGCTTCTAAGTCCTTCTGTTGGAGAAGTAGGTCTGAGCTGAAGAGCATGATAACAAGGGATGTTCCCTTTACAGTTTTCACCAGCAAAACCTGAAACCTTACAAAATCCAATCACAGTGGTCCCCAGCTATATAAAACCAAGATAGCTTTTCTCATGGCATAACTATTGAAAGCCAGTTGGCTGATTGTTTGGGGATACCTATGTCAAAGTGTCTGAAGAAATGGCTCTGGCTATGTTTATAGTTTTCTATTCAGTAAGATGCTTCAGATTTGAGAGCGATGATTTTAAATTGTCATGTTTATAAATGTGTTTGCAGAATAGCTACAAGTTAAAATGAGATGATAAACCTAAAAAAAAAAAGACTTATCTCAAACCTTTTTGCTTTCTAAGCCTCAGGGTAGCACTTTCTTGTTGTGTTCTCGGAGTTAGGTGACAGGTTTCTCTTGTGCCTCTTTGGTAAGAATATTCATCCTGTTTATAAAAGCTCCTTCTGTATTCTCTAATGGTCCCTGATAAACTTGAATCTTAAATGTCCTCCCATAGTTGGATGTGTTAAATGATTATTTCCCAGCTAGTGGCCCTTTTAGGGAAGGCTACGATGTGAGTCTGAATGGCAGAAGTAAGTCACCGGTGGTGAACCTTTGAATATGATAATGAATGCCCAGTTCCTATTACACAATACTCTCTGCTGCTGGGCAACCATGATGCAGTGGGTTGTAGTTCCCCACTTACTCCTGCTACATTGTTTTCTGCTCAAGTTCACAGGGCCTAGAAATTATGAACCTCTTAAACCATAAGCAAAAGTAGCCTTTCCTCTGTAGTCTCTGTCAGGTGATGTGGGTACTGTGCTCTCTAAATATACTTTGTTACCATTTGTTAATAAAGAGGATGTTTTGGCCTGTAGCAAGGCAGCTTGGAGATAGGCAGGACATCCAAGCAGAGGTAAAGGGAAGGAAGGCAGAGTCAAGGAGACATTGCAGGCTGCTTCCCAAAAGAGCAAGATGTAATAGAACACAGATAAAGCTACGAGCCAGGTGACAAGACATAGATTAATAGAAATGGGTTGAGTTAAGTTGTAAGAGCTAGCTGGTAATGAGCCTAAGCCATACGCCAAACAGTTTGTAATTAACATTAGCCTGCATAATTATTTTATAAACAGCTGTGAAATTTTGGGTGGGAAAGATTCCTCCAGACCATGGACCTGAAGAGGTCAGAAACGTAATGCTACAGTCAGGTAACACACAGTCTTACTTCCTTGAAAGTTGGAATTGCAGCATATGAGTTTTTTTCATAAATTCTTTTCTCACAGTTTCTTAAAACATATTTTTAAGAATTATTCTTTAAATATAGATTCTTTTGTCATACAATATAATTTAAATACATTTTCCCTCTTATCTACTTTTTTCAGTCCATCCCCCCAGATCCACTCCCTCTTCATCTTTCATTAGAAAAGAACAGGCTTCTAAGAGATAACAACAAAACAAAACACAGTAAGATAAAACAAAAACAATCATATTAAAGTTGGTCATGTCAACAGAAAAATAAAAAAGCCCCAAGAGTAGGCACAAGAGTCAGAAGCTCCTTGTTCCCACAGTCAAGAGTCCCATAAATATACTGAGCTGAAAGCTATAGAATGTATAACCATGGTTTCTTAAAGAGGCATTTTGCTCAATGTGGTGACCAGTCTTGAACCCTCCAACCTTTGGCAGTGAGATGCACTGGGAAGAAGCTTGCTGCTGTGAAACTTGGTCCATCTGTATTTAAACTGCAGCTCAGATGAATGCCCTTGAACTTGAACTCATAGAGATTGGGCTTACCCTCCAGTAAAACACAGAAAACTAAGCCAAACTCACAGGCTTATTTCAAAAATCAACTGAGAATGAAAATCATAGTTAAGATTCAGAAAGGAATCACTACATGCCAAGGAAGGTCAGTAGCTTTAGCAGAGAACACGTTCACAGATGAAGCATCCATGGAAAAGCTGTCCAGCAATGTGCATTCACTTTGGTGGTGGCAAGCTCTTGTAAGAACATATATTTTTAAGTTTTCATTTTATTTTTTATTTTATGTGTATGAGTGTTATTCCTGCCTATGTCTGTGTGCAGCATGTGTGCAGTGCAGAGGTCAGAAGAGGGCAGCAGACTCTTTGGGACTAGAGTTCTAGATGGTGGTAATCTACCATATGGATGCTGGGAATGGAATCTGGGTCCTCAAAACCATATTCAGTCTTCTTAACTGCTGAGCTATCTCTCCAGCCCCAAGGATAATTTTTTTTTCTTTTTTAAAGATTTATTTTATTTTTAATTATATGTATGTTTGTTTGTTTGGTTTTGTTTTGTTTTTTAAACTTTATTTATTTATTTATTTGCCTTGATGTTTGCCTAGAACTGGAACTACAGACAGTTGTTAGCTGCCATGTGGGTGCTGGGAATCAAACCCGGGTCCTCTGGAAGAGCAGACGGTGCTCTTAACCTCTGAGCCATCTCTCCAGCCCCCCCAAGGATAATTTTTAATGAGAGTATAATAACCTAATAAACACACCTATATGCTTAACAAAATCTTTATAATTGAAAAACATTTCAATGGTTTCCACTTTTGTGTATTTTATTAGTAGTAGTAGTAACACAGTGATAATAATTAATTAATAAGTGATTTTACTCTTTTCTATCTACATTAAAATCCTTTTGCCTTTGATACAACTAAGCCCAGAAATATTACTCGGTCAAAAGATGTAAAAATTTTAAAGCCAATTTTCCTTCCAAATTGGTTTCTCTAATTTATCATTCTCACTCCATCTTCAACAAACTAAATATAACTTCATATTTATCTAATTGAGACCTACAATGATATTTTGCTTAAGATTTGAACACTATTAATGAATTGAATAATAAAATGGATGGCAATTTAAATTTCTTCTTTTGAGAATTGTTTATATCTTTTATACTTACACATTGCTCTAGTACTTTTATTGGTTTGTGAGAGGTCTTTACATATTAAGAGTATTAATTCTTTGTCATAATCTTTGCTTCCAAATTCATATCTCATTGTTCTCCCTTGAATTTAGTTTATGATAATTCTAAGACTCATGCAGTCAAATGCTCTACCACTGAGGTATCCTCTCAGACAATTCTAAGATTCATAAAATCTTATGTACGTTGCAAACTCTTGATTTTTTTTGTCAGCCTAACCCCTTTTTATGCTTCAGAATCCCTTTACCTTCTAGAAATCAGAAAAGTAAGTGCTTCCTTCCTTTTAGGTTTATTTTAAGTCAGTAATATTTTTTGCTTTAATTATTGGGTCAGCCTGGAGTTTCTTTGACAGATGGTGTAAGAAGAGAAAGAACATCTCCTTTGACTGAACCACAGAGATGGGCCACTGACCCAGGTCCCATGCAAATGAAGGAACAATGAGAATTAAGGCGAATGAGGGCCAAGAAATTTAAGCAATGAATTTCCTTCTTGGGAACATTAAAGAAAGGTGAAGCACTTAGCAACTTGCCCAGCCTCAGGTTTAGCTCAAGATCTTTAAAACACACGGAAGTCTCTTGTCTTTCTTCTTAGTTATGCAAGGCAAACCATACACTGCTCTCACCTTGTTTCGGTGTCTCCTTCAATATATAAAAACTTTGAGTCTCTCTCCCCCAAGCCCTCTCATTTGGTCTTGTAGCCATCACTATGTTCAGGTAAGAGAGGATCCTATCTGTGAGACAAAGAGCTTGCTGGCTTAATTCCCTACCACATTGCAAGTTCAGACTGCAGGCAGGGATCCTGACTGAGACTGAAAAGTGTACACAAATAAATCCCCAGCCAATGCTTGATTGGAATAGATATATGAGAGTCAGGGGCAGAATTGACCAGCTGCTGGACCATATGATAAACACAGAGGATCATGGTGTGGTATAAAAACTGGGCATTTATATGGTACAGCTGGCCATGCATAATCTTCCCCTAATTTATAAGGCAGGAGCATCTGCTCTCTAGCTGACTCTTTCCAATTTTCTAACAGCCTTACCCTTGAGTCTCTAGTCAGTGGTGCTAGCAGCCCCACGATACTGCAGAAAGAAGGTAGGACGACCTCCAGGGAAAAAGAAGATCCAGAACCCTGTGTATCAGAAACATTAAGAAGACTCAGATCCGTGTCTACTCCTGGATGCTTGGCCTTTTTTTTTTTTAATAGTATTTTGAAATTACATTTTTACATGAAACATCTTGGGCTGTAATTCCTGAATAGGGTATTATTTTTTTTTGTCCCTTAATCCATAAAGGAAAGATTTAGTCCAAAGTAAATCTTCCAGGGAGAGTCAGTATTAGTTTCTGATTAATTCAAGTCAGCTGGCACTTACTGAGGTTCACTCTGGATGAGGATGCAGAGCTACTCCACTTTCGGTGGTCACTGTCAGCTTACCTGGAGTTAGAGTCACTCACAGAAACTCTGAGTCTATCTATGGAGACATTTCCAAAAAGATTAAAATGAGGAGAAAGACTGACCCTGAATGTGGGCAGCATTATCCACGGGCTGGAGTCCAAGACTGAGTAAAAGAGAGGAAGCAAGCTGAACACAGCTGTTATCTCTCTGTCCTGAGTATGGATGCTGCGCTGTGACCAGAACTTTGAGCTTCCTCAACTGGCCTAACCTTTCCTGTGATCACAGACTGGACCCCAAGTCTGAGCTTAAATAAATCTATTCTCTCTTAATTTGCATTTCTTTTCCAGAAATGCTGTCACAAGAAAAGCAACCGAGACATCCTCTTAGCCTTATAACTGCCCACCACAGGCCTGATAGGCCTGTCTTCACTCACTGTATCTCCCTTCAATTCCTATGCTCTTTCTGCTGCTGACCAAGGAGGGGAACTTAGATGAAAATAGGCCCAGGCTTCTACTGCTTCTCCTTCGAACTCCTGGTTATTGGTAGGTGCTTGGAATGTTTTTAAAAGAGATGCCTAAGGGTCATAGGAATGAAAATCTTAACAGGGTAATTGTACCTTCTGGGTCACACAGGTTAAAAAAGAATGGAAAGAGAAGGACCACCTTGGATTCCAGCAACAATATTTTGGAAGAAGCCCATTGTCTTAGACATTAGCAGAGGCATTAGCATTATCTGAGTCTGTTTCTAGAACTTCACAGTGGGGTTCAGAGCTCCAACTCATAGAAAAATATCTTTTAAGACATAAGACATTGGGCAAATATCAGTGGCTACAATTTGAACTTTATGCACATGTAGAGAATATTAGGTTTATAATAAGGTGATATAATTACTATCCCAACCAGAATGTTTTTGAGAGAGAAAGTGAAGACTTTAGAGACTACTGGGATAATAGCAAATTACCCAGGGAAAGTCTGTACATGCTGGTGTTCGTGTCCATAAGAGGAGCTAGAAGATTGAAAGCTGCAATGACAATGGAGTCTCTTAAACAAACAACAATAAAAAATCAACAAAACAGAGAGGACACAAAGCCAGGATTCTCATTTGTGATTTCCCAGCAGTAACTCAGGAATACAACCTTCACACACACACACACACACACACACACAGAGTTTTTGTAAGGCCATTGGCCAAATGACTATTCGATTCACAATGGTACCAACTTCATTATTAGTCCTTGGAGCCAAGGGTGATTGTTTCAAGATACCTTATATATTGCACTTAGTACCTTTAACAACTTCCCATTGCCCCAGCCTGGGTGTTTTCACAGCTGACTATGGTCTATGTATTCCCATTGCCTGGCCATTTTAGTCCCAAATGAATATTACTGTCCTTTCCAGAACTTTCTCTTGGTATTTAACTTGATAAAGACATGTTCTTAGTACCCATTATGCTGCCTTCATTTGTTATCACTACCACATACCCGAGATAAAATAAAAACAATAAAGTACTTCTTCACATATATATTAAATATTTGAGAACACTAATGTTAAAAAAGATTCAATGACCTTGAAGTTCCATTCAGTGATCTCTCAGCATTGCCCAATGACCTGGAAACACATTGGTTGTTTATATCTTGTTGAGTCTTTTGTTCCCACTAGTGTAATGGGGATTGGGTTAGCAAAGCCCTAGGCAAGTGGTTGAGATGGTTTCAGAAACACTTTGCTCACACTGAGCAAGGACCCCATTGGTCCTCTCAAATGCTACTTCAACTGTCTCCATTTCTCCTGGAAGCCACAGGCTTGCCTTTGAATGTCAACATTCATTCCTTCGTGACTTGCTCAATGTTCACACTTCCCAATACCAACATTCAATGACACATTGCATAATGTGTAATGTATACGAATCATCAGAGATGCTCAGCAAAGGTTCTGAGGCTGAAAATCTCAAGTAGGGATGGCTCTAGACTTGGCTAGGTGATTGTTATTATGAGAGTAAGACAAATGGATTTAACAAGTGATGAAAGCGGGAAGTTGCTCTGGTGATTATTTTAACCAGTAGATCTTAAAGTAGGACTCAACCAGGGCTTCAGCCACCACCTCTGAACTTGTTAGAGACATGAATCTTTACAGAAAGAACGGGACTCTGGAGGTGGGCCCAGTTTCCTATGTTGTAACCTTTTTCTTCCCAGATCCTTCTCCTGCGGTTGTGAACAGGATGGGATATCAGATTTAAAGGGCTATTGAGGATCCACAGCACTGGCAATGATCCTCAGCTCTTTCTTGTCTCTCAGGGAGAAGGGTCTTGTCTACAGAAAAGGGCTCATTTTGCTGTGGTGGGGGTTGGGGGTGGAGGGTTCTGCTAAAAAAAAAAACCCAAACAAACAAACAAAAAAAGAGGTTCTCAAAGAGCCATTCCTTGCGGTAAACCAGAGCCTGGTGTTGACAATGACACTTCACTAAGAAATCCCCTGAGAATCCAGCCACCAAGGCGACCTGGTTCCCTCTAGACACAAAGTTATTTTACTTTCCAAGTAAGTTTCAGCTCTGCTTTTGGTGGTGAGCTGCTGTGTTTGATGTAAGGCTCTTCTAATTATTGCCATGGAAGAAGTAGCTGAAATTGCCACCTGTGGGTAGATGTTGCTACGGTTTAATCACACATCTGTCTGTCCCACTTATGGGAAAGAACCAGGAGTCAGCCAAGACCTCAAGCATTCCTGTCCAAGCCTTACCAACCATCAGCCAGTTGGCTCCATTTTCTAAATGACTTTAATATAAGTAAAATATGTCCTGTCTCTCGTTTAATATGTTTCATGTACTTTTCATAAGCAAACAAACAAATTCAGAAAACTTTCAAATTAGCAAAGATCACCGTTCAAAGTTAGTGCCAAGAGCTCACATATATTACACAGTTTCCCCTATTAATAGCGCCCCATGTTAGCAGCACACATTCATCATCATTAATGACCCAAGATCAATATGTTATTATTAGCTAAAGTCTCCCTTTTACAAATACAAATGCCCTTGGTTTTTAGCTAGTGCTTTTTTTGTTGTTGATCCTGGATATCATTCAGGACAACACGTTGAAAGTAAATAAGGCGTGATATCTGGGCCCCAACCTAGATGAATTGCACAATGAGCTTCTGTGAGATGGCACTTCTTTGATGCTGTCAAAAGACCTTTGTCAGACTCAGGGGTCTCTTGTCTTCTGCCAGCACCCACCAAGTGCCAACAAATTAACTTTATCACTTCCAAGTAATTAAAGATTATGTGTCCTGTACAGTTTCTGATGACCCTTCCGTTCTTTGGTAAAGCAATGGAAAACATTAATTCTAAAGGCCTTGAGAAAATAATAGAAGTTTTCTTTTTTTTTCTTAGCTTCTTTTTTATTTTTCCTTCTTTATTTTGTATTTAACAAAAAAACAGTAACATGAATTTAAAATGAGGAAAAGTTAACAATAACTATGAAGAGGATAAGAATCATAAGCATGGCTTATCAAGGGTGGTAATGCAAATAAGATTGCTACACATATGTTTACTATGTGTTCAGCTTTCACTCTGAAATTTTTTTTTCCATCCCTGTATATCCTTATTCAAGGTCCCTTCCCCCTCCCACCACATCTTGACATTTTTCTTCTCTGCAACTCCCCATCCCTTTGGTGGGCAGGGAGCAGACAGTCCTATGGTCCCACTGACCCAATAATGCTTGGATCAGTCTCCACTCCTGGCCAAATCCAGTTTTGACCCCCCTCCCTCAAGAGTGAGTCTGGTATTCCTATAGTTGGAGTGGGGTTCGAAGGGTCAGTCCAGGGTGTTTCTGATCCCAAGCTGTTCGGTGGTTGTGGTTTGCCGCTTGGGTATGTTTAGCTTTTTTTCTTGTTTGTTTGTTTAGAGACCACTAGTGAGTGAGTACATCCCCTGCTTATCTCTCTGAGATTGTGATACCTCGCTCAGGAGGATATTCTCCAAATCCATCCATTTGCCTGCGAATTTTAGGATATCATTTTTTCTTACTGCTGAGTAGTATTCCATTGTGTAGATGTACCACAGTTTGTTAATCCATTC